>JALPQI010004301.1:0-85608 GCA_025490895.1 Thaumatotibia leucotreta
CCCGAAAATGGTATTCACTAATGTACTTTAAACGACACTAGTGCTCGGCGACGAATGCGGCGTGAGCTGGAACTACATTGCGTCGAAAGTTTGACGTTTAATGTATGAACTTCGTATTCTCTAACGAAAAACAGCGACGAACTCGCCCACAACCTCGCTCGCAGCCTCGATTCCTAATGTCAAATCAAACAGCTAAAATTTTAGACAAGGCTGTCTCGACATCGAGCTCGTTGACGAACGCAGCGTCGAATGTGTCAATAAGAGAATAGCATAGCTGGAGGGACGAAGGAGGAAGAAGAAGATTGTATATTATAGTCCAAATAGCTTGTGACGGATCTGTCACTAGGCACTCCAGGGGTTAAATGAATCAGAAAATTTGTAAGGAAGTTTCCTTTTTGGTTACCAAATTCATACAAACGTTTTGGGGCGATTTGGAAAATGCAGTGGATCTTGCTCAGCGTCATTGACAGCCAACTAAAAGAATTTTGAACTATCACTAGTTAGTTCAAAATTCCTTTTTGACACGCGATAGAGTCACCCTGCAAGCAATAATACCTGTGTTGGAAGACTCCGCATTACCTCTTGCCTCTATTTGGTGCATTCCACAAAAAAGTCCACCGATGTCCCGTACGAATACGATTTTTCTCAAAATTGTGGGTAAATCGTAGTTCTCTTTCGTGACTATAGGAGTCAAAAATTACTCATAAATATATGTAATAATAATAACTAATAACTCGGAAGAAAACTCAAATTATCGAAATATACACGCGTTTGCACGGGACAGCCCATGGAATGCTCCATTTATGTATTTAACAAATAATGGTATAATGATCCTGTGTGGAAGTAATAGGGTTTGAGCATCGATATCTTTGACCTAAATCTTCTTAGTCGTCTTCACTGCTTAAATTCCCAGTTTCAGCTTTCTGATTTCCACGCGCTTCCGCCTCCCAAATTTTTTCGCAATTTTAGCGACGGAAGAATAACAGCTACTTTTTTCGAAGCTAGTTAAACCCAAATGCCCCAAAAAAGCCAGGCATATCACGTCCACCAGACACGAGAGTCTGGGAACATCACCCAAGCGAGACAAGCACTCAACCGAGCGCAGTGTGTTAAATGAGTTTGAAAAAGTTTTGACATCATTTCACGTCGATCACTGGCTTTATTGGCTATGCTTGCCTAGAACGGGTCAGCTTCAAGAGAGAAAAATATAAATAATAACCCCCTTATTCATAAACGTTTGTTAACTTAAAAAGCCGCTAAAAATTGTTTACCCCTTTTGCTCTTATGGACACATTGTTAACACCGAAAGGGACAAACAATTATTAGCGGCTGGTTAAGTTAACAAAGGTTTATGAATAAGGGGGTAAATCTTGGGACTGGAGTCCGCTGGATGCGGGTGGCGCGGAACCAGTTATTGTGGCAATCTTTGGAAGAGGCCTATGTTCAGCAGGTCTTTCGGCAGATATGCTGATTATGATGATGATATTGGGACATTTTACATAAATCGACCTAGTCCACAGTAAGCAAAATTAAAAAAACAAAATTAATTAAGGCGTGTGACGTGGGTACCAAGCGACGGTAATAGATAGATACACTTGATACTTAAATACATAGACAGCCACGACAAGGAACAAATGTTTATGATAAATGAATACACAAATAATGCCGTACGATGAATATAGAAAATAGTCAACTAGGTTGGGGTTTGTTGTGGTGTTAAGATTATTTTTTTCCGGTACTGCAAATACAAAAAAAAAACAAAACCAACAGAACTTATGTTACCAAAATTAAGGAGAACCCTGTATTGCCTCTAAATATAATGTGTTCAAAGGTGTGCGTGCTTTCTTTTGCAATTGGATTCAAAAAACCTTGTTTGAATAATTTATCCTTCTTACAGCCAATATCATCAAATTTATAACTGTTGTCATTAAAATTCATACAAGTTACTGATTTGGATGAGCAGTCAACTCTGTAAGCTATCGGAATAGTATCCCTGGCCGGTGAAAGAGCGGAAAAAAGATGAATGCGACTCGTTTTATGAATGAAATAAGATTTTTTTGAACCGCGACCAATACGTGCTTTCCTTTCGAAGTAGACGTGCATTCATTTTCTACATTTTTTCAATCCAGCATAAAATCAACCCAAATTCAACCTTAGATTGAAGATAACTAGATTTAAAACGAAATAGGTTAGTGGCATGCGTAGAGTCAATGAATTACATGGTACGCCATAGCTTCCGGGATTTCATTCTGGATTTTTCTACGCAGCACCTTTTTTAATGGGTTCGAATTTCTGCTTTTTACATTTCGGTTTTGGGATACCAGATCAAATGTTGCTGACCAGCCCACTTTAAATAGGTACTCATAGAACGCGACAAATAAACTACCTGGTTTCAAAAACAGCCATGTACAGTTTTGTTATACACTAATCTAATCTTATACACGGTGAGGGCGGTAGCGTGGAAATATCTTAATCAGGAATGATCATATTTGAAGACTAAAATTTCAAATTACCTAGATTTGGCTTCGTTTAACAGATAATAACACTTTTTTCGCAAGAGACATTTTTATCTCAATTTTTTTACATATTTCAATGCCACCAAAATGTGTTCTAGTCTTGCCCTTATTATCTCACATTAAAGAATATATGAATACATGTGGTGAAATTAACCTACGATCGAGATAAAAATGGAAAAATATTTAAATTATTTTTTCAGAATGTTTAAATGGTATAATTCTTTTTTAATTTCTTTTTTTTTAAGATCTTGTCGTATTTTTGTTTTTTTTGACGCTTACAATGCGTGGTCAAGATCTTTGGCAATGCTTTCAGCTCCCTAGTAATGTTTCTAGCTAGTAGTCAAATCGACTCCAATTAATAAAAGTAGTCCTTTAGAAACGGATAGTATATACATACTTGAGTAAAATATAGCCTTCAGCCATTTGCTAGGGATAACCTCGTAAGCGCACCGGCGGGTAATATTGAATCGGAGAGGATGTGATTTCAGTAATACATTTTGCGTTGCCTGAGCTTTTTGCTTGGAGTGATTGAGTTTTCATCAAAATGATGACTTGTACAATTTGCTCTTCATTCCAAACAAAATCAGACGCATTTTAAAACTTTTATTTTTGACCATACATCATCACATCATCAGCTTTCAGTCAACTGCTGGACGTAGGCCTCTCCTATTTAACTATTCTTATAAACGCATTATTAGGAGGTGAATGCCCATAATTGCGACCCTGGGCAAGCGAATTGGCGATCGCAGTGACCACTACGCCCCTTATCAATCTTCTGTCAAAGAGTGGTCTGTGACACTTCAATCCCTTACTCGGTTCTTACAACACAGAGTTGGGGTGCTGACAAATGTATTCTTCCTGCCGTCACCACACGGTACTGTTGACTATAGTATATTATTTACCATAATTAATACCTACCTATAAAGACAATGTACAAGTCTAGATCATACTGTATAGCATCTTCAGACTGTATCAAATCCTGCTTAATTTATTCATATTTTGCGTCCATTGATACCGGTAGGGCCGCATTCTGGGTCCATAATTACACAACACATGACTTCTGTTCCGCGAGACGATCATTATCGAATAAATCACTCGGTGCCGGTAATCGTTCGGGTCGTATCGAATTATCGATATAGGGGTGTGACCATTGATACTATTTTGGTATCAATTTCGGTATTAACCTCTTGAGTCGAACCTATTGAGCTTATTCAATGATGATTCATTTGAAAATGGAACACAGCTGGATTTTTTTTATTACAGTTACCATTTTATTTTTGCTAATATAACTGTAGGTTTTAACTATACATAGTTCCAATGGATCTTGTCTCCCTTTTCTCGCAAATCCAATTTGCCAATTTGCTCATTTACTCGGAATCCATAATCACGCAACATTTTTGTGTTCCATGAGTGATTTTACGTCTGTTAGCCGTTAGACATCGCACCCTTTTCTTCTTTTACTTAACATTAAAAACCAGAATGGATAAAACATGTAAAGATATATTATAGATAATTTTAACTGACTCTCTCTTCGACTTAACTTCTCAATAATCTTAATAGACAGTTTTATATTTTTGACTTAGCCGAAATCTCTCGCTTTGCTTTGATTGACAAAATACAAACACTTTAAAGGGGGACATTTATTGACACATCAACATTAAGGCAGGTGAATACGTTTCATTATGCTTCAGTAATTATATTATCACGCACAATAATTGCCAGTTTCAGATGACTTGAATAATCTTTATCGTCATATTTCTTACGGATACGTCATTATGTATAATTCTGTCACAGTTCGTTTCAATGCTATTTATACTAAAGTTTATTGTCTTACCAAAATAAATTCTTACATTTCCATGAAAAGTCAAAGGGCAAGAGTTATAGATACACTAGTCTGTGCTAAATCTGCAGGCCTAGCCAAGATACCATTCTGCAATCGTATATACTATAAACGAAAAGTGATAAATGCATGAGAATGGCAGATTCAAACGAAAAGTCATGTGATTATTTCCATACATCAAGGTCACGTAATTATTCATTCTAATCTGTAATCTGTAAGTTAAATACGTTTATTACTTATCGCTTATCATATACGATTGCAGGTGGCTTATGATGGTCCCGTTTTATCTATTTATCGTGCTACGCGTCACTTTCGCACTTGCATACTTGTTAGAACGTGACGGCAACGCCGACAAACGAGTAGATGCGGTACCATCATAAGCCTACTGAACGGCATCTTGGTATCTAAGAAAAATGACACCGCACATCCCTACCAAGTGATCGCACGCACCCAACGGCGCGATATATAATTTCACATGATATGTGTGACGTCCGTAAATTATTGGAGCTTATACCGAAGTAAATAACGCAGGAAGTTATGTACTGTTTATGAAACGGGTATTAAAGCGTTATGATTATTCATTGCATTATTTCCTTTTTATGATATAGGTGATAAGTAGGTTTTAATTGAGATTACTGTGGCACTAGTGGACTATTTCTTACTAGTTTGTTACTTGTCATACAAGCAAACAGATGTCCTCATTTATTTAACACTTTCGGCCTCGCAACTTCCATTAACTCGTTATTTTTTTTATGTGACGAAGGTAGACAACTGAGCTCTCAGTCCACCTGATGGAAAGCGAGAACTGAGACCCACGGACATACTGAGGGCCTAGTATAGGTAATAATTTATAAAAAACGTGTCGATCGCGCTTACGTTTTTCATCGCCATTTCATACAAATGACGATGAAAATGTAAGTAAACGCGATCGAGACGTTTTTTATAAGTTATTACCTACACTAGGCCCTCTGATCCAAAAATCGTCTATGCGCTGCCTACCCTGAGGACTTAGATGAATTGCCTCTATGCCAGTAATTACACCGGCTAATTGTGAACATTAGCATACAATTTTTGACGTCTATAGACGTTGTTCAGCCAAACGTATTCATATTCATATAATGTTACAAAGTGACTTCCTAATGCACTCCATAGTAAAAAACAAAGTTGCTTTCTCTGTCCGTATCTCCCTATGTATGCTAAAATCTTCAAAACTACGCAACGGACTTTGATGTGTTTTTTTTAATAGATAGAAATTCAAGAGGAAGGTTCTAGTAACAGTATCAGTGTATAGTACCCGTGTGAAGCCTGGGCGGGTCGCTAGTGTATTATAAGGTAGTTTATTAGGCCCTAGATCGAATTATTAATGCATCGGTCCAGTAGACTTACCTCCTTATACATTATACACGTCTCGTAACTTTGCAAGCAGATAAGTATTCATATTTTAACGGAAAACGGGTCTTAAACAAGTAAACTTACGTTTAATATTATTCTGACGTGGCATGACGTTACACCCGTGGTCGCAGGCAAACTGGCAGTCTGCTGCTTTTATTAAACGCAAGTTTACGCGATTAATACCCGTTTTATCGTTAAAATAATGAGTCACAACTATGAAATTTTAAACTGATAAACTCGGTCTTATCAATATACCCCCTTATTCATAAACGTCTACTACCTTAGCAAGCCGCTAAGTATTTTTTGTCTCTTTCGGTCTTATTAATATGTCCATAAGAGTGAGAGGGACAAACAATACTAAACTTAGCAGCTTGTTAAGTTAAGAAGACGTTTATGAATAAGGGGGATGGACTCTATTTTAAGACCAAAAGAGACAAACAATGCTTATCAGATTGCTAAGTTATGAAACGTTTAAATTTAAATAAGGAGTTCATTGTCAAAACACAAATCAAATTATTTATTAATTTAATATTTAACTTATATTTGGTATATGACATCCAATATTTATAACATAAATAAGGAGGTTAAAACATAATTGGTGCGACATGTCATACTGTCGCGACAGTATGACACTGCGAGATAGACTATCCGTCCTTCTTTTATAAAATAAAATAAATAAATATCTTGGGACATCTTACACAAATCAACCTAGTCCCACGGTAAGCTCAATTAAGGCTTGTGATGTGGGTACCAGGCGACGATATATAATAAATAAATAAATAAATATCTTGGGACATCTTACACAAATCGACCTAGTCCCACGGTAAGCTCAATTAAGGCTTGTGATGTGGGTACCAGGCGACGATATATATAATAAGATAGATACATATAGATACTTAAATACATACACAACCATGACCAAGGAACAAATATTTGTGATAATAAATACACAAATAATGCCCTCGCCGGGATTCGAACCCGGAACCTCCAGCTTCGTAGGCGAGGTCACTACCAACTAGGCTACGGAGGCTGACAAAATAGATAGATACATATAGATACTTAAATACATAAACAGCCATGACCAACGAACAAACATTTGAGATAAATAAATACACAAAGAATGCCCTCGCCGGGATTCGTACCCGGAACCTCCAGCTTCGTAGGCACTACCAACTAGGATACCAAGGCTGACTTAATATTATTATAGTTAGTAAAATACGGGAAGTTTATCTCGCGGCGATACATCATAGAGCCAATCCGCCTAAAGTACTCTGATGCCAAATATTGTCTTACTTTTGAATGAAGCCGTAACAAAAGCCATAGTTATTCACATTACATATTCTTACAAAACCTAAAAAAAGCGTAAACACGGTATTTCATCCTAAAATAAGCTTTCCAGAGCTTGAACTAGTGTTGGTATTTGGTAAAAACTCGAGCTGTTCGAGTACTTAATTCTAAGACTCGAGTCAGTTTTTGAGACTTCAGTCTTTTTTGTCAAAGCTTGAACTCGAGTCCTTCAAGAAGACTTATTTAGAGTTCTGTTTGGAAAACAAGTTTTTTTTATGTAGGTACCTACTTAATTGAGTTTACGTAAATAATCAATATAAGATTAAAAACATTTGTGTTATGAATTACAATCTAGGATTATTTGTTACAATGAATTTAAATAAAAACGTAACAAAAGTAAGATATTACTATTTAGTTGCTGTACTTATTCTGAAGTTTTAAATGTTACACTACATTTTTGGACCGATATTTCTAAAGTGAGTCTTCATCTAAGGACTTCACGCAAAAATAGCAAGCGATAAATCACGTGACCATAATAACGTACCTATGGAAACGGTCACGTGACTTTTTGATTTTACTAATCGTTTATCGTTTTAACGATTGCAGAATGGCATCTTGGCAAGGTCGGCTAGACTTAGTAAGCTTCAAAGAACTCACAACTTAAAAGACTCGATAGTTCTCAAATTGGCCATAAAAAACTCGAGTGTTTGCGAACACTAGCTTGAGCAGGGCATATCAAACCACGGTATTTACCGGCTGCTCTGCTTTACAAAGTTTATGTTAAAACTGCCCGCCAGCCACCATCAGGGGCTGTAAATCAGGGCCCGCATCAAGCCAGCGGTCAATAATTGCGGCCCGCGGCATTCCCGATGACATATTCCATCAACCTATATATATAACGGGCGATGTCAAATCGAGCTAGAGGAAATTACATGAATAATCGTATGTTTTATTAATATGCAAGAGGCTGAGTCGATTATTATAATCGATTAGTATCGATCGTGTCGATTATGCTGTTTAGGGCTTGTTTACACGCGAGGTTCGATTAAGGGGTGGGGAGTTGCGAATGCAATGGTCCAAAACTTGATAAAATATCTTCCATTAGGTATAATTGTTACATTAATCGTGCTGTTCATAGGCAAACACCCCTCATCAATAATTTAAAAAAACCGGCAAAGAGTATGTCGGGCCATGCTCAGTGTAGGGTTTCGTAGGTAGTTATTCAAAAACGGCTGGCCCGATTATGGCGAATATATGTTCGAAATAGTTTTATTTTAAAGTACTCTATAAGCCATGATTTTTTTTCTTCTGGAGCGATTATCTCCAAAAATATTTACTTTAGAAAAAAAATCTTTGAAAACTCTTATTCTTTTTAAGAGACCTATTCAGTGATATCTCACACTATTTTTATCAGTGAACGAAATTAAAAAAAATCTATTACATGAGTAGATACTTTTTCTAATATTCTTGAAACAGTAATCTTCAAATCGTATTTCAAAATAACAAGTCAAGTCTAGGTCATTTCGAAGCGTGAAATTTTACTTTGGTGGTTATTGGATTTAACTTACGCAATGTCCACAGAAAGGACTCCCATTTTCGCGAACTCTATATGACCCATGGTGGTGTCTGTAAATAAACAAAACGTAGGATTCCTGCACTGTCAGGACGCTTTTCAAATATTTATTGCATGCATGCATGCATCAGCCTATGATAGTCTACTGCAGGACGTAGGTCTCTCCTATTAACTATGCTATACGCATTAGGAGGTAAATGCCCATAATCGCCACGCTGGGCAAGCGGATTGGGAATCGCAGTAATGTGTCCACTATGATGACGCTGCTGCCCATCATCAATCTATTATCAAATAATTGTTAGTGAAACTTAA
This sequence comes from Thaumatotibia leucotreta, assembly GCA_025490895.1. NCBI lineage: Eukaryota > Metazoa > Arthropoda > Insecta > Lepidoptera > Tortricidae > Thaumatotibia > Thaumatotibia leucotreta. The sequence continues at coordinate 8,921 of JALPQI010004301.1, forward strand.
ATCCCTTACGGCAGTAAGAATACATTTGTCACCACCGCAACTCTTCCCGCGGGAGTCGTAAGAGCCGACTAAGGGATTCAAGTGTCACTGACCATTCTTAATATAAGATTGATGATGGGCAACAGCGTCATCATCAGTGATCGGTTTTTTGGGTTCCCCCTAGCGGGATTTCGCGTATAAAAAAATTACGGGTGTGACTATAAAATTTTATTTAACACTATTGTATTATACACATACTTTATGAAACAGAAATTATGGCAATATAATTAAAGTTTTTTTTTTTCAAGTTACTATACCCGCCGGGAGAATCCAAGAAATCGATCACTGGTCATATGGTGGATACATTACTGCGATCGCCAATCTGCTTGCCCAGCGTGGCAATTATGGGCATTTACTTCGTTACGCGTCTATATGCATAGTTAATAGGAGAGGCCTACGTCCAGCAGTGGACTGAGATAAGCTGATGATGTGCACAAGCCCTTACGAGGCTGAATGTGAAAATGCATGTGCAATGTGCATACACGGTAATAGGGAATACGTTAATTGGCATAAGTCATCTCTGATTAGTAATCTTGCGTCTTGTAGGGATTTTATTGGAAACTAGTTGGGTACAAAGTAGTTTATTTATTGGCGTACGTTGCACTTTGTATACCACGTCTTATACAAGGTGGCTTGGATGATTGGACGGGATCTAACCACAAAAACTGAATTTTAATGACATACAAAAAGTGTTTTAACGTATTGCCAATAAAATGTTGGTTTGCGATGTATTATTTGAACCCAAAGTCTCAAACGTCGCCACCATGCTAAACTTACCAATCTGCATTTTTAGACAGTCGTGATGTAGACTTTGACTTGTAACAGTAAAGTTGACATTCTAAAAACAAAAAAATGCAGATTGGTAAGTTTAGCATGGTGGCGACGCAAATATCTATTTATTTTTTATTAGTTAACAAATAAATAATTAGGAAAATTTACTGCTAAGTACCTCCTTAGTATAAATTTATAATAAGTAGCATGGATAATATTAAAATACGTACACTATACATCATCATCTCTCTGTTATATATATGTATATTGGTACTTTTTAGTACCCACATCACAAGCTTTAATTGAGCTTACCGTTGGACTTCACCCAAACGGCGATGGAGAGGGCTATGCAAGGAGTCTCTCTGCGAGATCGGATTAAAAATGAGACCATCCACAGCAGAAATAAAGTAACCGAAATAGCTCTCCGAATCGCTAAACTTAAGTGGCAGTGTGCGGTGCACATTGCGCGTAGAACCGATGGCCGTTGGAGCGGGCAGGTTCTCGAGTGGCAGCCACGTACCGGAAGGCGCAGCGTGGGTAGGCCCCCCACAATATGGACTGATGACCTGGTAAAGGTCACAGGAGTCCGCTGGATGCGGGTGGTACAGGACCGGTCATTGTGGCAATCTTTGGCGGAGGCCTATGTTCAGCAGTGGACGTCTTTCGGCTGATATGATGATGATGATGATGACCTTTGGACTAGGTCGATTTCTGTAACATATCCTCAGATATTTTATTTATTTATTAACCACACATTGACGTAACACATACAAAAATAAACATGGCTTAAGTATGTCGGTTTATCGGAGCCACGTTGTACCCACTACAGGATTGTCGGTTACCGTGTTTTATGATGATTAAGAAAATTAACTTGTACAGTTTAAGCAGGCTGACTTCTTTAATGTTTATTGTCAATTAAAATCACATGTATTTATCAGTACTCCGGTGTTTTAGTACATGTGTGTTGAGTAACTATTCCTCATTTAAAATACTTAGTTGTAAGTATAATTGGTAAAAGGAGCGTTGATGATAGTAATTAAATTAATCAATCAGTATTGTGTCAAGTTATTAAAAATATTTCGGCGACTGACAATGACTACCAAAAGTCGTTATAAAAACTGTCCCTACTCTTAGCAACGTCGTATGTCATTATTGAATTCCAACTGAGATACGAGCTTTACGTAGGTAACTACTTGTTACTTAGTGAGTTTTGGTTGGAAGCTGCCGATTTGTGTGAAAAATTCTGAAGCCATATGAAATTAAGTTGTCTTTTACTAGATTTTCAAACCTTTTCCATTTTTAGAGGTCCGTACCCAAAGAGTAAAACTATTATTCAATCTTTCTGTTTGTCTATTCGTCTGTCACCAGTATTTTGTGAACCGTGATAGTTAGACAGTAGAAATTTTCATACATGCTGTATTTCTGTTGCTGCTTTAACAACAACCAGTAAAAAGTAGAATAAAATAGTGAAAAAAAACATAAGAATAAAGATCAACCAAAATTTCGAAGCAAATGAGTGGATAGATATTTAATAGAGCTCCCATACAACAAACGTGATTTTTCTGAGAAATTGATTGATGCGTAACCCTTCGTGAGCAAGTCCGTCTTGCACTTGCCTGATTTTTTGTTGCACTATTTTTCTTTGTGAGACTTAGTTGATTTATTGAATAAAGAAAATAAAATAATAATTTATTACTTGACATAAAAATATACAGGTAGGTATAGATAAAAACAAATAAAACAATCTTGAAACTAAAATCATCATCATCATCATCATCATCATCATCATCATCATCCTATTTAAAGGCTGGGCCCTTGTCGGTGGAGTAATCGCGATCTCTCTCTCGTTCGTCAATTCCTTTACCTCCTTGTACATACGCCCTTCGCGGCCTTCCCCTTTCCCTCTTTGCTTTTATCTGCCCTTCTATTAGAAACTAAAATAGCTAAACTAAAAAATGTTGTGTATGATTTTCCTATAACATTGATTTGCACTCCTAAAAACGGAAACCTCAAAGCGAAACTAAAAGTGATTTGTCTCCATGACACAGTTGTGGTGCAGTAGGCGCTAAACACGGTAACTATAGTAACTATCGTAACTATCGTAACTACATAGTTACATACATGCCTGACATTCCGCGCGTAATTACTACATTCGTAATAACGCTGTGGTTGTATGGGAGCGGGGTTAAGAGGAGGTCATGCTGTGTATTCATTTATTAATTTCTTGGAAGCTGGAAAAAGTATTCTGTCATTTATTTATTATACAGGGTGTTCGTTTCGATTTGCGATAAATTAGACAGGTTACTTGAGCCATTAATAGAAGTTGTCTGGTATATCGGCTTTTGGAAAATTCGATAAAAAATATTTTATTTTATTTTCATACATAATAAATAAAATGGTAAGTCTGAAAGAACCTTAAGAATAAAATAAAAGTTAATCTCAGGTGACTGACGGCACATGTCAAAATAAGTAACATTAGAATGTAATAAAGGTTGCAATACACATGTTCAGTGATTAAACTTATTTTTTTAATAAATCAATAACGGTAAGAGTTCAAACACTAGTTTCTTAGCGAAATTAATTAAATTTGACCTAAATAAGCTTCCCTTAAAGTTATAGCATATGAAGAAAAACACGCTGTACACAGTTCAAGAAGAATAAAAACTATCCATAAAAAACAATATAAATTAAATAAAAGGAAATTACAAATAAAAAATCTCTCCCAAATCGCTGCCAATGGGCCCAGAAGGCTGGCCGTATTGCCACGTTGTATGACAATGCTTATTCGCTAAGCGAAATATTGACCGAAAAAGTACTATCTACATTATGAATAGGTAGCAAAACTTTGGTACCGATGACATCAATGCCGCAAATAAATTGGCATAGATTAGATTTAGATTAGATTAGATTTATTTATTTCGCAATATTAAATTACAGTACAAATTAGCCTAGCTTAATCTATATGAATTTATATTACGATCGTCAAGTGTATAAAAATATGAATACAGGATAGATCACTTAAGTAAATACTAATAAAATGTCACATACAATAATAATTCAATTAATAACAAAAACAAAATAAACAATGATGTCACAAATAAAACAAAGGAAATAATCAATGGTGTACAATTAAAAAATAGTAAAATTACAACAACTAAAATAGTAATACAATTTTAATCAATCCTTAACATTAAATGTCAGTTCCATATATTCATTTACTGAATATAATGGATTATCCAATAAAAAGACTCTCAATCGGCTCTCAAATATTTCGTCAGATGGTTCGGTTCGCAATTTGGCAGGTAAACGCTCATAATACGTTGGCCCTATTACCCTCGGATTTTTGACTGAAAGTGCCATGCGACGCGGCACTGTTCTGAGTCTCCCAGTTGATCGGATTTGTTTGCCCGTTACCTTGACACGTTTGAACGCCGGTAAATTATTTCTTACAAACATCAACACCTGAAATAAGTAAAGAGAGTAGTGTGTCATAATCCGACTTTGCTTAAAAAGATTTCTGCATGGATGCCTACCTTTAACCCCAGCCAATATTCGCATGGCACGTTTTTGTAGTATTAATACACGCTTGGCAAGAGTGGAATTTCCCCATATCAACGTGCCATACGACAGTAATGAATGAAAATGGGAAAAGTATAAAGTTTTCAGTGCCCCTTTTGATATAAGTGGATGTAACTTTCTCAAAGCAAAGACTGCACTACTTAATTTATTACACAACTGGTCGACATGACACTTCCAGCTTAGGTTCTCATCAACTGTAAAACCCAGGAATTTGGCCTCAGAACATACAGGCATTGGGCTGTTTTCAAGACATGAAGGTATGGTGGTGGTACGCCCGGAAAATATGATCGTGTTCGATTTCGCCACATTCAAAAGTAGTCCATTTGATGCGAACCAGATTTGCAGCTGCTGACATGCTTCACGAATCTTTCCCGCGAGCTGTTCATGGGTTTTTGATTTAACGACTAATGTTGTATCGTCTGCAAAGAGTACAGGGATGCCAGTTGATATCGCCGATGGAAGATCATTAATGAATAATAGAAATAAGGTATTGCCAATCGCTGATCCCTGGGGGATACCTAAACTGATGCGACCAGTATCAGAGTTGAGTGTCTGTCCATTAGTGGGTATTTTGACAACCTGCCTACGATTTGACAAGAATGATGTGAACAGCTTGTGGGCAGAATCTACAACCCCATAACGACTTAACTTGGACAATAGTAATTTATGATCAATAACATCAAATGCTTTGGATAAATCACACAGTATACCTGCCATCTTGTGTTTCTCATCCAGGCCCGTGATAACTAAATCAATTATTTTATGTGCCGCCATAGTAGTCGATCGTTTTTTCCGATATGCATACTGGCTATCTGTGAGAAGGTTGTTCGATTCTAAGTGGCTCATTAAGCTTGATGAAAGAATAGACTCCACTATCTTCGAGATCGTAGGTACTATAGTTATGGGTCGGTAGTTGTTCACGTCATCCTTCTCCCCTTTCCCCTTAAATACCGGACAAACCCTTGTACTCTTAAGCATATCTGGGTACGTACCACACTGAAACATTTGATTGACTAAAACTACTAATACATCAGCAATAATCGGCCAAACACTTAATATTATATTTAGTGACATGTCATAGACATCTACAGTTGTGCGAGTTTTAAACAGTGATTTTATGGTTTTATCCATGAGGTCCCGTGTCACTGTGGGAAGATTGAAATTTGGTATATTTAGATTTTTTAAATGATTGTCAATATATTGCTTCGACAATAACTCATCACTGCTTACAGCATATCTTGCAGCAGTATTTAAAATATGTGAGTTAAGAACATTCGGAATTTCTTCATGGGATACCACGGCATTTGAATCATGTCTTTTCAAAGAAATGGTTTGGGGTCTACTTTTTAAGCCTATTTCCTCATTTATGACTTTCCATATTTCTTTTGAAGGATTTTGACTTTGTACCAATCTAGTTTCGATATCTGATTGTCGAGCTCGGAGTGTTTCAGATTTTATAAGTTGGGAGTAATGCTCGATACAATCAGATATAAGCTGGTCGCCAGGATATTGCCGCCGTATCTCATGAAGGTCCCTATACTTTTGCATGTATTCATAAAGCTCATCTGTTGCCCACGAAACAGGTGATTTTTTTTTCACTCGCATATGTTTAATGGGAAAATGAATATTCATATAATATGTCAGAATATTAAACAATTTATTAAATTTACGTTCAATGTCGATGTTGCTATCAAAAATAAAATCAAAATTATAGTTAGAAATGTCAAAATAAAATGAATAAATAGATTAGTGATTAAACAATCTGCGCTCAATAGTGTTATTCGCTTTCACATTGTTTATTTCCTTTTCCATCACAAACACAAATCGTTGCGCGGTGTGATCACTAATGACAGTATCCACTGGCGTTGCGCTGAGTAGATTACGTGCACAGTTTGTTATACCGCAGTCAATGGAACTCGCGGAGTCGGCTGTTACACGAGTTAGAAACGTTACGATGTTTTTACAGCCATAGCTATTTAATACGTCATCGACCTGCTGCTTTGATACATTATGAGAGTTATAATCCACATTTTGATCGCCTACTATGAGAAACTTTTTATTTTCGTCAGTAAGTTTTGTTAATAATAATTCTAAGTGTTCCAAATAAATGTCAAAATTACCATTACATGTCCGATATAATACAATAATAATCAAATTAGGAGAGGGGATTTCAATTGCTGTAAATTCAATATGATATTCAACACATAGGCTATGTAGGTCGTTGCGTTTTTTATAGTGCAACCCGTCTCGGATGAATAGCGATACCCCGCCATGGGCACCGGCGCGCGTGCGACAGTACCCGTTCGCGAGTGAGTACCCACATAACCTTACGCGTTCTAGCTCATTTTCTCGACACCAAATTTCGCTTAAACCTAAAACATCTGGTTTTGTGTCACACAATAATAGTTGTAATAACGATGTTTTACTGCAAATAGATCGTACATTTTGGTGAATAACAATAAATTCGCGTACTATTTGGCTTTCAATGCGCTTTGTTGTACATTGGAGTTTTTTGGTTGGATCACATTGAAAAAACGTACCCTTACACCGTCCGGCCAACTGGAAGCATTTTTAGCGATCTTCACCTTGTCAGCTGGCACTTCCAGGCGGAACGATGTGTAGTTGCCTCGACTGACCGCCAGCTGTTGGCAAACTGGTGACGATATCTTCAACTCCGTCTGGACATGGCGGACAACATCATCAGCAGTAGTATCCTCGCTGAGGTTGAATACATGCAAACTGACGACGCGGGGAGCCGCCGCACGTAGACCGCTAGTGCTCTGGGACAGTTTAGCAGGGAGAACTTGATTGATGGCGACGGCAGAAGAACCCTTGGTGCTTTTTTTCTGCTTGTTTTTTGCTGCATAACGGCGTGATCGAGCACTATGTGATTTAGCAGTGGGTGAAGATTCAGTCGTGTTGGGTTTACTGAAGGGTGAAGCTAGTCGCGCAACAGATGTCGCCATAATATAGGATGTTCTTATAAATTATACACAACAGAACTATTAACCTTTTGCACGCTTTGACAGATGAAACAGTTGTCACTAGCACGCCGAGTTAATATCAATGTCAAACTTTTTTTTTTATACCACGTCGGTGGCAAACAAGCATACGGCCCGCCTGATGGAAAGCAGTCACCGTAGCCTATGGGTGCCTGCAACCCCAGGGGTGTCACATGCGCGTTGCCGACCCAATAAGAACTTGTACACTCCTCTTTTGAAGAACCCCATACTGTAGTCCAACGGGAAAACCTCGGCAGGGAGCTCATTCCACAGACGGACCGTCCGCGGGAGGAAGTTCCTCTGAAACCGTAGCCAAGTTTATATTCAACATTACACAAAAAAAATGTTTTTGTATTTTATGCAACCCTTGTTTAAGAGAGGTCAAAAAAGGTGAGTGGCGTGGGTAACAATTTGAGGCGAAGCCGAAAATTTTTATTAAAGACGCCACGAGCATTTTACCGATGGACTATGTCGATTTGTGTAAGATGTCCCAAGATATTTATTTATTTAATTTGTGGAAGTATAATTATTGAATTTATTATTAAAAAAAAACTCAACAGTATCATAAAGTTTAAATCCGGCACGTAAACGTATCTACGTAGATCGACGGTAGACGATGCCTTATGACATGAAGTTCGCCATTATTTGTACTTTTTATATTGTATAATAAAGTTTAAATAAATAAATAAGTAGGTACTATGAAGTGAATTAATTGTCCAAGACAACAAGCTTCCTCTTAAGAGTAGTTATACATTACATGCAATAATATAATTATGTCAGCAGTTTGCCGTCACTTTGATTGGGTTTGTTATCAATAGTGTTATCACTTTGATTGACGTATTGCATAATCATTGCGAATGAAAGTAAACGATACGAGTACGTTCAATGTATTTGCAGTACAGTTAATTCTGTCGTGGTAGTTATGTTAGGTAATTTTAATTTGTTTGATGTAAGCTTTTTAATAATGACTTGCATAGAATTTAATTGGCAAATAAATGTCTTGAGACAATTTCACACACGTCAACTTAAAAACATAGAGTAGGTACAAAATGTCATAAGGTCTACCAAAGCTAGCAGTGTGAGCGATGGTATAGTCAAGTAAACAATAAGTATGGAAAGAACCCGCTCAGAATTAGATTGCATTGGGACATATTTTTGAACATTTTTGTGTACACTTTATTTTGTCTTTGACTGAATGATAATATCTCGAAAACGGTTCACTTAAATAAAAATGTGATTTATAAATCTTTATATAATTTAAAACTAAATTACCTTTCTATTGATATCCCACACGCTTATATACATCTAAAAACAATTCTAGCCCTCAGTTACATGTATGGAGGGCCCCAACCCCAATTATTTTTTAACAATAAGCGGTTCATACAACACTTATCCTTACCAAATTTCATTACTGTAGTATTTAAAGTTTCCGAATAAATCGACTTTGACAGACGGACAGACGGACATGACGAATCTATTAGGGTTCCGTTTTTGCCATTTTGGCTACGGAACCCTAAAATACAGACGTATTGAAGCCGGATAAAAATAATATTAGCAGCTCTTACAATAAAATAACCTTTACATAAATCAAGTAACTGCATTGTCTTTCAAGTAAACGGCTATTTAAAACGCCATTACAAAGTCACATAACCAAACGACATTACCGCAATGCCACAGCAATGCAAACACCTATAATAAAACCGAATAAATGTCGCATAAGCAAATAAACGTTCACCACATCTGGTTTAATTTCATGCTCAGTATAGTACCAACTTACAAATGCCGTTATCTAAACATAGTTTGACTAATCTTAGGTATACTCACACACATCCAGTATGTAAACTTACTAAAACCATTCCTTCAAACCACTTGATCCCCAAATCATGTTAGGTGGTTTCTCACAGTATTCGCTTGCATGTGTTAGATATTTTTAATTTTATTATTGTGTTAAGATTTTAAAATCTCTCTTTTTTTAAAGTTGGTTAATGCTAAGAATATCATCCTGTGATGTAGTGTTTACATTACTTTTGACAGATTAGAGAAAGCCCATTAATTAACAATTGTTACGTTGTATTTATAATTTGGTATTTAACGATAAATTCTAAAAAAGCGTCAAAAATTTATATTCCACATAGACGTGTGCGCCGATGTCAAAATGGTCGGCGGCGGCGTTTGCCGAAAAGTCGGCGGCGGCGGCGTGATTTCGGCGTGAAATCGGCGTGAAGGTCACGTGAATATAAAAGCGGAATTCGATCGTATTCTTTGTTATAATTGAGATAAATCCAATATAAATGTGCAATAAACACCACCAATGGCCACCTTAACCACCATCTGATCAATAGAGTTAGTAGAGTAGCAGTTTTCTCTTCCCATCGTGTTCTAAAGCTTGTCCACGAAATAAAGTAGCCATCGTAAAATCAGTCTCCACTGTTACACAATAGTCCTATGGGGTTCTAATCTATATAGATGTTTCTTTAAATGAAACAAGAACTCCACATCAATTATAAATCTATAATAGCACTCAAGCCGCGATACAAAGCGCAAACAAAGGAGTATGATAGCTCGATAGAAAATAATGCGTGAAAATGCGTAAGCGTGCGAAGCGGGGCAGAGCGGCACAGGTGTGGCGTCGATGACGATCGGATGCGCTCTGGCGCTCCGTGCAGCCGACTGGGAGCGGGTCCGCGCGGTTCCCTCCGCGCGCGTCTCCTTCTCCCCGCTGTCGCCTGGACCAGTTGCGAGCGTAGGGATGTGTGCATGGGATAGTGATGCGCCACATCACCCCCTCGGAAGAGTTATGGTCCATCTGAAGAAAAGAAATTAGGAAATCTGACAATGCGACCAGAACGTGTCTTTTTGATAGGAACTTCCTGTTCGGCAGCTGGAGTGGTGTCAGGAGCTTCCTGACGCGTGTCCAACTGATTAGACAATGTGTACGCCGGTTTCACTCTGTCTATAGAGACTGTCACAGGTCCTCTGTTTGAATCAACGGTGATAGTCTTATCAGTTCTGGAAATCACTCTGTGTGGTCCAGTATATGGTTTTTCTAGGGAAAGGCGGACGGCGTCTTTGCGGATAAATACATATGATGCTGACTTTAAATCCTCGTGTACGAAAACCGGTTTTGATGAGTGATGAGATGCCGGCTGCGGTTTGAGTTTCGAAATGTGCTCTCTAAGCCGTGACACAAAGTCGGACGGCTGCAACACTTTGTCACGAGGGTGTGTGTTAGAAGCAAAAAACTCACCCGGGATCCGTAATGGCTCACCATACACCATTTCCGCAGCCGAGCATCGAAGGTCTGTCTTCAAAGCCGTCCGTAGCCCCAGAAGCACGACGGGAAGCACGTCCGTCCAGCTCTTCGCGTCGTGGGCCATGATGGCGGCCTTGAGGGTGCGGTGGAAGCGCTCCACCATCCCGTTGGCTGCTGGGTGATAAGCTGTGGTGTGGCGCAGGTGGATACCGCAAAGGCGCGTTAACTCCTGAAACAGTCGCGAATTAAACTGGCGTCCCTGATCAGTAGTAATCACCTGCGGGCAACCAAATCTTGAAACCCACGTCTCACATATAGCTTTTGCGACTGTTTCGGCAGTGATGTCGTGTAGTGGCAACACCTCCGGCCAGCGTGTGAATCTGTCCACGGCTGTGAAACAGTATCTGAAGTCGTGTGAAGGTGGTAGAGGTCCTATAAGGTCGATGTGCACGTGACTGAACCTCTCACCAGGTAACGTGAAATGACTGACTGGAGAAGAGGTATGGCGCTGCACCTTTGAAGTTTGGCACGCATTACAGCCTTGGGTCCAGACACGGCAGTCTTTCCGTGCGTTGGGCCAAATATACCTTTCCGTGACCAGCTTGGTTGTCGCCTTCACTCCAGGATGGCTTAGGCCATGTATGGCGTCAAAGATCTGACGTCGCAGCTCCCGTGGCGCGTAAGGACGAGGTTTGGACTGCGAGATATCGCAGAAGAGCTTGATAAGTGTCCCTGGTACTAGAACCTCCTCGAGAACGATCGAGGCGTTATTGGTGTTAAGCAGCTCCTGCAGTTCCGGGTCTTCTCTCTGTACGCGTGCCAGCGTCTCCACGTCTGGTGGCTTCGAAATGGCCTCGATACGAGAAAGAGCGTCTGCTGTGATGTTATCCTTACCGGAGATGTGCCTGATGTCGGTTGTGAATTGCGCGATGTAATCAAGCTGATTTTGCTGGCGTGGTGAGCAATGGCGGTCTCTCTGCTGGAAAGCGAACGTGATCGGCTTATGATCTGTGTAGATCACAAAGTGCCGGCCTTCAATCATAAACCTGAAATGCTTTACACTCTCATACACTGCGAGTAACTCCCTATCATAAGCGCTATAACGAGACTGAGCGCCGTTCATCTTCTTGGAGAAAAACGCGAGTGGCTGCCAATCTCCGTCAACCAACTGCTGTAACACCGCGCCCACGGCCGTGTTTGAGGCATCGGAAACGAGGGCGAGGGGTGCATTCATCACTGGGTGAGCAAGAAGGGTGGAACGGACGATGCTTGCCTTGCAGTCGGCGAAAACTTTGAGTAGCTCAGGAGTCCAGCTTATAGGTTGCGAGCCCTTGACCTTGGGACCAGCTAGGAGGTCGTGAAGTTGTGCTTGGTCTTCTGCAGCGTGTGGTATAAAACGTCTGTAGAAATTTAAAATTCCCAAGAACCTACGAAGGCCGCTTACGGTTTTTGGAGGGGGATAATCTCGAACGACTTCAATCTTGGTGTCCAGGGGACGTGTGCCTTGCTCGGATATATGGAATCCTAAGAATGTTACCTCACTCTGGCCAAATGCGCACTTCCCCTCATTGATCAGCAGGCCGTACTCCGCCAGGCGCTTGAAGACGACCTCCAAGTGCTCTAGATGCTCGCTGTGGCTTCTGGAATATACCAAAATGTCATCGATATAAGAATAGCAGCAATCCAAGTCGCGGAGTACTTCGTCGAGGAAGCGTTGAAAAGTTTGTGCCGCGTTTCGTAAACCGATGGAAAATCGAATAGCCCAAAGGGCGTCGTTATGGCCGTCTTGGGGATGTCTTCATGGTACACCGGGATCTGGTTGTAAGCTTTGACTAAGTCAATCTTGGAAAAAATGCTGCAACCTGCCAGTCGGTGAGCGTAATCTTCAATGTGCCTAATGGGGTACCTGTCCGGGATAGTTCGCGCGTTGAGCGCGCGGTAGTCCCCGCAAGGTCTCCAGCCGTCCTTCTTCGGAGCTAGATGTAACGCGGAAGCCCAAGGTGAGTCGGAACGTCGAGCAGTGCCGTCTCGAACCATTTCCTCGAACTGCTCCTTGGCCACCTTCAGTCTGTCAGGAGCTAAGCGGCGTGGCCTGGAAAATACTGGAGGTCCTGGTGAGGTACGAATAAAATGGACGGTATTGTGCTTTACTTGACGCGTTATTCCCGACGGTTTGGTAAGTTGCGAGTACTTTGAAAGCAAGGCGTGGTATTCGCTATCACCCGAAATTGTTTTGATACTGGAGATTTCCCCTTTCACTCGCGTTCCTGGTGTAGTGAGCGTGGTCAGGCTGTCTACCAACCTACCATGTCGGCAGTCTACGAGCAACCCATAGTGCGCGAGAAAATCAGCTCCAATAATCGGCTTGCCTACATTAGCTACCACGAAGTTCCACACAAAATCCCGCCGCAGTCCTAGGTCGACGTGTAGCGTGACGATCCCGAATGTCTGGATAGGAGTGCCGTTGGCAGCGAAGAGACTGTACTCCGTCGGTTTGCCGTCAGGCCAACTCCCACGTGGCACCACGCAGAGGTCGGAACCGGTATCAATAAGGAACTGCAATTTGGACCTTTTGTCGGTTATGAATAGGCGGCTTGTGGCGCGGCCATCAGTCGCCGCCTTTACTGAGAGCCACTTGCGTTTCCCGATGAGTAGTTGCAGGGGGCATTGCACTTCTTTGCTTTTTCGCCAAAAATAGAGTGATACCAGCACGTACCTGCAGTCATACTTCGGCTCCGACCCCTGCTCCTTGACCTCGCGTTGCCGGTGCTGCCACCACGCCGAGACATTGAACGCCCTCGGCCCTGATGCATGGACATCTGCGCGACTTGCTTGGTTAGTTCGGCTTGTGCACGTGTCAGGTCGTCGATACGTTTCAACAACCCGCCAAAGTCCGATGTAGCAGCCGCCACGTGTAATGGCGGCGATGGTGACGTGGCCTCGCAAATTCTGTCAGCAAGATCTGCCAACTCTTCTAAACTGGCTGAGGCCTGCGAAATTAAAATAGGTTGAACGTGCGTCGGTAACCTCTTCATCCACATACTTTTCATAAATTCGTCATTCATCCCGCCGTCGGCCAAATGTTGCAGATGATGAAGGAATTGCGAGGGCTTACGGTCGCCCAGTTCCTCGTTCGAAAGCACCTGGGTAATCTGCTGCTGGCGGGAAACACACAGGTATTTAGTTAACTCGGCCTTAAGCTTCGGGTACTTATCCGTTGCTGGGGGGTTTTTAATAATAGACTTAATTTCTTTGGCGTACCTGTGATCCAGTTGTGCCACGACGCAATAAAATTTCGTGGAGTCATCCTTGATACCTGACACATGGAACTGCGCCTCCGCCTGCGCGAACCAGACCTCGGGATCGTCCGGCCAAAATGGCGGCAACCGCATTGCCACGCGGTTAACGGACACTGCTCCGCCATCTTGTGCGTCCGTAAACTCGTCCACCGCTTGAGCAGGCGTCGGCCGAGCGCCCGCGCCGTTCCCATTATCGCCCGCCATTAAATATCGCGATTAAAATCTCCGCGGTCCGTAAGCACTCTCGGAGTCACCAATATGGGGTTCTAATCTATATAGATGTTTCTTTAAATGAAACAAGAACTCCACATCAATTATAAATCTATAATAGCACTCAAGCCGCGATACAAAGCGCAAACAAAGGAGTATGATAGCTCGATAGAAAATAATGCGTGAAAATGCGTAAGCGTGTGAAGCGGGGCAGAGCGGCACAGGTGTGGCGTCGATGACGATCGGATGCGCTCTGGCGCTCCGTGCAGCCGACTGGGAGCGGGTCCGCGCGGTTCCCTCCGCGCGCGTCTCCTTCTCCCCGCTGTCGCCTGGACCAGTTGCGAGCGTAGGGATGTGTGCATGGGATAGTGATGCGCCACAGTCCTACGTAGTTCTAACAGCCATGGGACCGTAAATTGGTTCTTCTGTTTTATGTTTAACAATCCAATATCCAAAAGTATTCGCTTAAAAGTCGTGCTTAATGCAAAAGTGCGATCTTCGATCGATTCAACAATGACTTGAAATGTTAGTCTACTTTATTTCGTGGACAAGCCTTAACATAATATATACTCCCAACAATAACTGGGCTTGGACTAACTGTATTCATCTTCGTTATATGATGATAGTAATAGTCACTCCAGCGGGCAGCCGAGCTGCAGACCCAATGGGACACCAAATAGTTAGTGGCCCCAGTCCAATGACCTTTTGGCTATTTTAGTGTGCTAGGGCGGAGCTAGCAGATGTGCGTAGCATCTGCGCCGACCTCCAAGCCTGCGTCGACGGAGCGGGTGTGCTCCAGGGTCATTTTCTCGCTCCCGTTCCGAGGCCTCCTTCTGCGAAATGGTATCTTCGCAGAAGGTGGTTACGGCTTTCCAGCTTCTATAATCGCGTTTACGATGCTCGGCAGCGAGAAATCAGCTCCTATAATCTGCCTTAAAGTTGCCCGGTTAGGCGCCCAGCCGGCAGGGCAGTCTTTTAAAGTATGGCGCACTGAGTCTTCCTGTGCGCCGCACTAATGGCATTTTGTTGACTCTTCTCGTCTAATCCGGTGCAGATATCTGCCGAAGCACCCATGGCCAGACAGTATCTGCACAAGCCTGAAGGTCAGTGCCCCGTGGCGCCGCTTCATCCAGCGATCTAAGTGAGGACGAATGGCTTCCATGGTTAGCACGCCGTAAGCCGATGTCAACAGGGCCACGTCCCATTGGAGAAGCATGCGATTCTGCGCTAGATCCCGGACACACTTCGCCTCTTGATGGCTTGGGGTTTGGCCATCCTCCCTCTGCCTTGGTTTGTACCGATATACTTCGGCAAGGGGGTCCATATTGGCACTTATACAATTTTTTCTTCGAATATTTTTACTAATACCGTTTTTTACTCATAATCTTCATTACTCCGAAAATTTTATCTCATACTTTTTTTCTTACTAAAAATTATACTTCTACCTACAATGTTCATAACGATTTTTATTTCGAAATTTTATCCTCCTAAAGTCGTCAAGTAGATTAATCTATACTCATAAAGTTATTTGAACTAAATTGTTTATTTATAAACATTTTCCCACTCTGTTGTGGTATAATTCTTTTATGAATAACATAAACTATGTAGTCATAATGGGCTTTGTGCAGAAACTGTTGTGGCATACTCAACTTTAGCATATTTCTTTGTGGCAGATTTCGAGTTGTTCGAATATTATTCGAGCATAATTTCGATGCTCCTATTTATGATGAGGCATAATCTGGATGTGCATAAAAAGTATCGGCATAGTTTGTTTTACCATAACAGAGAAGGAATAATTACAACCTCTCAATATAATAGAGGTAGTAGTAATATTCTGTACGTTACTTACTGTGTTACTGAGCTGAGTACTTTCTAGGTTGCTAAAAAAAAAATAACCTCGAAGACTAAGGCGGGAGCAAAGCTCCCGCCTTAGTCTTCTAACCTAATCTATCCGAGTCGGATCTGCCCCGGAAGGTTTTGTTCGCTCGCTTCGCTCGCTCACTGCAGAAATTTTCACCCTCACAGCAAATTCTGCCTGACGAAAAAGGCAAGTTTCGAACATGTGGCTACATGCCCAAAAAAAATGCAAATCTAATTTCTGTCTTATAACACTCTGCGTAAATAATGATATGCCAAGATAGTTTCGGACAAAATAATATTCGAAATATTGTTATTTAAGCCAAGTGATGTTTCTGTCTCATTAAGTTGATGCCAAAATAGATGATACCAAGTCTGTTATGTCCTAAGCGTTTCGGACAAAAAAGGTTTAGAGGGAACCCGTTTAGTACAGTACCTACTCTGCCACAACCTGATTTGTGCAGGTAGCTAGTTTACAGTAATAGTACGATTTATATTTAATTAAACAAAAATAATTCATACATAAAACCAGTACAGATAAAAATAAATACCTATAACATTAGAATATATAGCATAAAATAAGTATAGTGAAAAATTATATAAACATAAAAGTTAGTACTAAAAATATGTATGAAAAACAATATTATGAACATAAATAATTCTATGTGATGATAATTATGAACAAAGATTATTCTAAATACCGATCCGACCGAAGTTAAATTGTATAAGAAAAATTTTCGAAGTTCCAATAATCTAAGTTGCAATTTTATAAATACTTTGGCGCACCCTCGGCAAGGACTTAGGCTTGAAGTTCCCAGGGAGGATCCGCCGCCAAAGTTGTCGCTGCAGCCCAAGAGACTGTGCGATAGGCCCGCACTGCCCTAACCGCGATAGCCCTCTGGGGTCTCACTAAAAGGGCCTTGTTCTGCGTGGTGAGTGCATCTTCCCACAGAGGGGCTCCATACATGGCCATGCTGCGTAAGACACCTGCGTTTAATGTCTAGCCCACTCCCACACATTTTTTGAGCTACGCTGGTGCTTTCAGTTATTCTACGGCTCTCAACATTCCTATTTCAATCTTGTAGGGTCCTCTTTCCATCGATTAAATAGCTCATTGAGTGATCTTTTTACTAAGCCCATAGTTACCTACCACGTTTTATAGTCGTAAGTAACACTTGGTCGAAGAATTTCGTTTTGAAATATACTGCGAATTATTGAATGAGAAGATATTGTGTTGTCCGGCACTACATTACTATTGACCTTTTTCTCAAATTTAGATCCACCCAACTGGACTAGCTGTCCTTCCCCGGTACACATGTTCGTCGTCTTTGAGCTTAGATCTTGACTGGAGTTTGTATCACAAAGACTACATATTTGATATGGTCTTCGTTGATCTTCGTTGTATCTTAAGCCCAACGCATTCAGGGGCTCTACAAACATCAATGAGCATAGTGCTCAAGTTCTCTAAGGTTTCAACCATAATTACTTTATAGGCGGCAAACCGAACGTGGGTGGTATGACTGATATACTGACTATTGATGTTGATGACAAAACCCTTTCCAGACCAAAGTCTTGAAGACATCTCCCAAAGCAACTAAAATCAGTTTTGACATACTGCAATGGTATGGGTTTCGAATACTGACCTTGGAGACGAACTGGACGCTACAATATAAGTACCTACCGGTAGTCTACTTGGCTTACTTGTTCTAGTGTTTGTTAGTTACTTGTTCTTTGGACACATAGCCCACAAACATGGAAGACCTGCAAAAACGTATTGTCTTAGGAAAGTTTGAAAGGAAAAGACCGAGCCCCATGCACTGAACCGAACAGACCAAATCCGCCCCACACTCAACATTCAGGTTGCTGAAGCGGTCCACGCTGCCAAAGATCGGGGCCGTTGGCGAAAGATCGTAAAAGAGAAATTAATGACTTGATAATCACGACCCCCGGCATTGCGGTATCGGTGCAAGGGGGAAAAGTCTTGGTACCGCTGGAAGTAATGTATAGTATTTGTTTATGAATAAGATGGTAACCCGTTATTCATAAACGTCTCGAACGATTCAAATGCTGCATAGGCCACGAACGTTAACGAAAGGGGCAAGTTATACCTCTCGGTCTTCTGTATAACCTGACGTTGCTTGTACAAAAACCGTACCGGCTCGTTCGGGAGGCTGGATGTCGTCGAGCCTAAGTATTTACGTGTAATGAGTGATGACACTCGATAGGCTGATATTTTATTTCCTGTATAAGAGCATTATGTAAATACATAAAGCAAATACTAAGCTTAGTATTTAGTATTTAACACATAAGAAATTAGTCTGTTGTTCAGTCAAGGCCACGCCGATTTCACGCCGACCATTAGTCGGCGGCGGCGGCGTGGCGAAAAACGTCGGCGGCGGCGTGACGCCGGCGCGGCGCACACGTCTAAATTTCCACAACATAACTTATCGCCTAGATATAGGGTTGAATAAATGGTTTTAGTGAGTTTACATACTGTATATGGAGACTATTAAAGTCATATTTCATTGAGATATAGATTATTTTACCAATGATAAAAAAACCATTGTCGAAACATGGAATCTATTTTTAGTGATATTTCACACATGTCTAAATGGAGTCCTATTACATTGCCATAAAGGTCATACCTGTGATTAAAATCAATTGACAATATCGTACCAATACTTATTTACTCAATCTCGGATCTAAAGGTGCATTCAGACCAAACGAGCATTCGCTGTTCTATCCCCCACTCTACGAGACCAACGAATCACGTTTTGTGTAAGGATCGAATTTTGTAGAGTAGGGGATTAGAATAGCGAATGCTCGTTTGGTCTGAATGCACCTTAAAGCAATAAATTCATGGAATAATCACCTTTCTTTCTCTATAAATACGGCTGTTTATTTTATCAAATGAATGTTGCAGGTACTTTGATTATACATATAGCGACGATATGTCAATCGGTAATCAGAGAACCTATCGCAAATCTAAAATCGTAAATTTCGATTATTTCTCGTCACTCACATCTGTGCCGCCTTCATTAGAGTGATAGAGACAGAAGCTTCGCGACAGGCCTACATGTTCCCCAAAACCAGGGACCGTAACCGGTATTTTGCAAAAATAACGGTTATTTTTTCGTTCTTTTTCGTTTTTCGGTATGTAAATTCTAAGTTAATGGAGTGATTTAAAAGTATGATATTGTAAATTACATAAAATATTGAGTAGTACGTAAAAAGTACATTTTAAAATATTGGGCTACGAGTATCTCGAGGTTTTTGTAAAATAGCGGTTCCGGTCCCTGCCCAAAACAGTTGACAGTCGCATGAATCGTGAGCAGGATGCTTAGCCAAGTTTCCAATCGCTAACGCTTAGTAGCGTATCGTAGTGTTCCCTCTCTGTCACTCTTTCGTAATAGTGCGACAAAGACAGGTCTTTCATTTACGATTGACGATTAAGCAAATTAATTTCAAATGTACAATGTTAGTTTAAAATAAGTGTGTGGTCGTAGAAAAAGTATTGTATGCAACATTGTTTAACTGAGTCAAAAAATGCTCGTGGCGTCTTTAATAACAATTTTCGGCTTCGCCTCAAATTGTTACCCACGCCACTCACCTTTTTTGTCCTCTCTTAAACAATGGTTGTATAAAATACTATTAAAATATTGGGCTATTTGGAGATTTTCGTAAAATAACCGTTCCGGTCCCTGCCCAAAACAGTTGACAGTCGCATGAATCGTAAGCAGAATCGTCAGAAACGCAGCATTACTAACTTTGTGGCTCAAAGTTCGATATATCAAGCTGTCAGATGGCGAGCCAATTGCTGTGTTTAGTGGTTTAGTAAATGCGTCCAGCCCCACTAGAATTCCTGAGTTTGCGCAATAGTTACGCCCTTAGGTACGGCCTATTACCGCTACCGGATCCTTGACTATCACTCGACTGACGGTATCTAGGAGCGGGTAAGTGGTTTAGTGCTATACTGTGTTTGAAGTGGGCTATTGAACATGTTTTGAATATATGAGACCCGGTATTTATGTACGTGGTTCAGCAGGTCTTTATTGCGGTATTGGTTTCATTGTTGCATTATGTCTTGCTAAAGTTTTAATTCGAAAATAAATGTCTAAGGGCCTGTTTCACAATCTCCAGTTAAAGCTATCTGTCAGATAAAAATAACACGCTCTCTTTATTCTTCCAGGCGAAGGAAAGAGATAGTGTTATTATAGTTAAAGCTATCTGAGATAGCTATATAGATAGCTTTAACTATAGATTGTGAAACAGGCCGTTAGTGTCCTTATGACAAGCGACAAAGTAAGACGTTTTTACTAAACCGCTCACGTTTGGCTATATATACGTATATTTTGGCCATCCACGGACTCTTTTTAAGCTAATTACTAGTTATAGAGCAGCTATTACTTATTTTTATTCTATCATGTTGGCCAGGGGACAAATTATGACAGTTTATTACTTATCAGAAATATTATCATTGCATTCTATTAAACTAATAAAAACTTTACCCCTATTTTTTAATGGGACGATTGCAAAACAATTGTACATGGTTAAGACCTTAATCAAAATAAAAATCAATCGTGTTTATTGTGTTACATTCGGGCTTGCGGGTAGCAACATCGAGTAAGGCGCTCTATGTGTCGCGCCTGCATTACTCCGCCGTGCCCGATGACGTGGTGGAGTATGTCCGCCGGAAGACTGGCTTCTCGCTGAGGGTGCAGCAGCTACGGTCGCGCCACTACGTGCACTTCAGCTCGTTTGTGGTGCGCGTGCCGCGCCCACTGCAGGACACCATCGCGAGTGCAGACTTCTGGCCGAAGGGCGTCGTGTTTCGGCAGTTCCGGGGCAATCTGCCGAATCCTACGTCAGATCAGACGACGCAACGGAGCCACGTTGTTACGTCGTAACACAAAATTAAGCAGTAGAAAAAGGCGCCTTATTTAAAAAAAATCGGTTTGTACTACATATTGATCGTTCATAGAAATGTTTAATTTTCCGCGTTTTCTCACTGCTAAAAGTTCTTACACAACATTTAACTTCTTAAAACAAAAATTATGACGTTAAATTTTGTTTTCATCTATGTTCAATAATTTTGCTATCCAGTTACTGCAACGGGGCCCAAGAAAAAGTTCAGCGGGCTGCAACTTACAACACTTACTTGTTTCACACTCAAAACGCGATACGCATTGCTTCCCTTGACCAATCATCCCTATTACTGCGCACGCGCCAAAAACTCGGCTGCGCAGCCGTGGGCTTATAACAGCACACATCACATATACGTGCTGTATGTAAGATCACGTAAAAAGCCTATTAGCTTCTAGGCAATCTTTATCATCGCATAAATGTGCCTCTTATGGCCTGGCCACGGCATTGGACTAACGCGACCGGCGGGGCGGAAAACCATACGTGTGAGAGGGAGTTCCGATATCGGCCTCTTGCTACAACTTATGGATTCGCTCGCTGCCGGTCGCCTTAGACCAATGTCGTGGCCACGCCATGAGATTGATTAGATTGGGCCAATATGTACTGCGGCCTATTTTGCCCTTCCACGGATTTTCTTTAAGAAACAGATCAATAATTATTCTATCATGCCACAGCCAAATTATATATTTTGACAAGTTTATTAAAAATAACGTTTCATCGCGTTCTATGAAACATTATTTTGGCACACAAGGCCATAAATGGTGACCCAGGAGATGGCAACCATGGCAACGAGTGAAAACATAAGGTTTGATCGGTCTCAAACTTAACGCTTTCGATGACACTACGTCGACAGGCGGGGTGCTTTTATGGTTAATAAAGCAGCTTAACTCTTTCACTGTCAACGAAAAGGTTAACATACTTCACTTTCAAAACGCGATACGCATTGCTTCCCTTGACCAATCATCCCTATTTCTGCGCACGCGCCGACAGCTCGGCTGCGCGGCCGCGGGCTCCTAACAGCACTATACGTTAGCCTCTAATGTAAGATCACGTAAAAAGCCTAGCTTCTAGGCAATCTTTACTGTATCGGTATCATATTTTTACAGATGGTGCCTTTTTTAGGCTCTAGTGCGAGAAGTGTGTCATTTTACGTCAGGTCCAAAACTTCGGAGGGCCAACTGCACTAAAAAACGTCGTACTAGACACGTGCAATAACAAAATTCGTAACTCGTGTCGATTTAAAACACTCCCATCGGTCGTGTTTTAAAACATCGCCACTCGTTTCGAATTTCATGTTTTTCGCACTTGTGTCGTAATGTACGGCCACAGGCGTCAAGATAGAGTGACAGAGACAAGTCTTCGAAATTTGTGGATCTCAAAGTTTCACTGTGTACGATGCGACTGGCTTTTTAAAACCAAATTCGGTTTTGCAAGCCGCATACTCGCACGTGCTCGCAAGAATCGCCGTTATCGATATGGTAAGAAGGACTATATTATAATTTATCTGTACCATCACAATATTCGCTTTTTACCAAACAGCAACCAATTTACCTTCAACAGCTAATTTTGCAGAAGCTTTATTGCACAGGAGCTCAAAACCATTATTACGCTATTCTCGATCGGTTAACCCTTCGGATGCTCGTACAAATTCTAATAAGCATTCACTAGCCTCCTGGGGCTAACTTCGCTTAATCTTGACTATTACTTGAAGGGGTTTTTTCACTGGTAGTTTGCCAACTATGTAGCACCATCTCAGCTGGTTTAAAAATAACTTGAATGAAAATAACAATGTTTTGCAAAGGCTATGTCTGTGATGACACATGCACAAATGTTAACACGTTCCGCAATACTATTTTGGCTAAGTTTGAGTTTGACTAAGTGCTAAAGTTATACCAATCGAAATTATCTTATAGAACTGCTCTTATAGAAGTATGAGTGACCAGAAAGATCGTACTCCTATGCCAGCCAGCACAACATTTGTGTCAAAAATTATTATGTGTATTATTATTATTAGTCGATATTTTTATGTCACTGGCATAGGAGTAAGAATTCCATATATGGTATTGGCGTAGAAATAAGTTTATTTTGATCACGTACTGGCATATTAGTCCGTTTTTTTATCACAGACGCTGTGTTACCTACTGGTTTCGAATGTGCTAAGCATGTTACACATGTCATCTTGTCAGCAGAAAGACGTCCACTGCTGAGCATAGTCCATGTTACACATACACTTGGTCAATTACCTACAACAGACCTCCACATCAAGTTTGTAACGATTTCTCTTACAATTAAAGATCAGTAAGATGCGTTAGCTCGGACTCAGTGCTTGAAAATGGAGACCAATTTTCGACCGACTTCAAAAAAATGTTTGTTCTATCAGAGAGCCGATTTTGATGATTCTTTTTTTATTTGAAAGGTGATGATCACCGATTGGGGTCGATTTTAATTCGGTCCAGTTCTGACAATGCGATCCATGAGAAAAGTGATACATTTTCATTAATCATGTGCACGATAGGTAAATGGATGAACAACTCAGTATCATGCCGATTTCGATAATTCTTTTTTAAACGCTTTTATTTATACTGACTTCATAACAAACCGTAATGATGGGATGGTATCTTGTAGAAATAGGGTGGAGTCGGTTTTTTAGAAGTAAGTTTGCCTCCGCTTAAAGGACTGTTTGCTGTCAACAGACAGCAAATAACCACGAAATCTGTTAATTTTCATACCTCTTATTCTTTTCAAAAGGTCGATAGACCGTATTTCTAGACTTGCGGCGACAAAAGTCCTGTGGCTACTTACCATCAAAAAGGTACTAAATGGCAGTTACTAAATGGTTACGTACCACAAACTCTAAGAGACAATATTCAAACACCGAGCACAAACACTAAATATGATCCTACTGACCCAACAGACTTTGACAAAGTCCAACTTCAATACATAATATCAAGGCACTTAAGACCTTGTCACTCCCCAATCGGCGCCCACGCAGTTATAAATCGACTGAGTTCGGTGGCCGTGTTACCGAACGTGTGCTCCTGACGATCATCAGTCACGGGAGCCATACGGGCTTAGATGAATGAAATATAGATACGTCATTGGGAAGCATACTAAAAGCATTTTGTATAGAGTGTAACTGTTAAGTTACGTTTGATGGTGAGCGCATGTCTGGCCATCAAACGTAACAGTTTGGCGAGTATTATATTTAATTGTATTGTTTTATTTTCCTTGTTTTGCAAATAAATAAATAAAAAAATAGAGTGGTGATCTATTGGCCTACCGCGAACTCCGAAGTTCGCAAATTTGGGGGATTTGTCTCTTCCATAGATGGATCCATACTACCAGCGATGAATGTGAAACTCCGCTATTACAAAATACAGTAATTCTGTAGACTGACAATTAAACAAAATAAAAAAACCGGCCCAATGCGAGTCGACTCGCGCACGAAGCGTTTTGTACAATTACAAAGACGCTAAAAAGCCGTGTGGTGACGGCAGTAAGAATACATTTGTCACCACCCCAACTCCTCCTGCGGGTGTCGTAAGAGTCGACTAAGGGATTGAAGTATCACTGACCATTATTTGATAAAAGATTGATGATGGGCAGCAGCGTCATCATAGAGGACACATTACTGCGATCGCCAATCCGCTTGCCCAGCGTGGCGATTATGGGCATTTACCTCCTAATGCGTTTATACGCTTAATAGGAGAGGCTTACGTCCAACAGTGGACTATCACAGGCTGATGATGATGACGCTAAAAAACAAGCAAAAAAAAATTACGTTTATTGTATGGGAGCCCCCTTCAATATGTATTTTATTTTACTTTTTAGTATTTTTTGTTACAGTAGCAACAGAAATACAGCATTCTGTGAAAATTTCAACTATTTAATTATCACGGTTCACGAGATACAACCTGGTGACAGACGGACAGTACTTAGTAATAGGGTCCCGTTTTACCCTTTGGGTACGGACCCCTGAAAAGTATCTATCAAAATTGACTTATCATCTGCCGGGAATTAGGAATTTAAAGTTCTTCGTACTAAGTAGTAAGTCAAACTTGACACATTTTTGAAAAAAAAATGTCTAAGGTATGTTAATAGGACCCGTATCTGCTTTTAATTTAGTCTACCATACGGGACACAAATAAATCTTCGCTTTACGGTGATTCTTCTAAAGCCTCGTTTGATTGAGCGTCTCGATATGGAACGGAAGTGTTTTGTTTTTTAAACGGCCGGTTTTACCCAAATTAGACAATGATGTGGTACCATAGACAAACTTTTAGAAACTTTATCCTTTTTTAAGTTCATCACTGTACAATTTACAGCTTGGTTGCTAGATGGCCGTGTGGTGACGGCAGTCAGAATACATTTGTCACCACCCCAACTCTTCCCGCGGGTGTAGTAAGAGCCGACTAAGGGATTGAAGTGTCACTGACCTTTCTTTGATAAAAGATTGATGATGGGCAGCAGCGTCGTCATAGTGGACACGTTACTGCAATCGCCATTTCGCTTGCCCAGCGTGGTGATTATGGGCATTTACCTCCTAATGCGTCTATACGTATAGTTAACACAGGCTGATGATGAGATGTTTTGTTTTAGCTCCATTGCCATTATCGATTGAACAAGCTTTATTAAGTGACATAGTAGTATGGGAGATTCGGAATTTACTGGAGAATACTTTGTTAATTATAAAATCCCAAAAGAACATGCTTTCATCATTAGTTTTATTACAATCTAGCAAAAATGTTCATAATAACTTCCCAATTCATATTTTCCACTAAACTATGATCAACGCTTACTTGTATGATATGTTGTAACAGTATCCACTTACTTTAACTATAATGTTATAGAACATACGCACATTCAGAACACCGTAAGCGTCATTGTAAGACTAGGCGTACACGCCATTTCGATATTGGTAGATATATGATTACATAAGTTCTTATAGGATATTGTTCGTAGTGTAATAATTTCATGTAGGCTGAGTCGGTGTAAATTTGCTATCAGGTTTGGAGGTAGAAACGATGGATGTGCTAAATTGTTGCAAAATTATGTCGCATTGGCAGTGATCGGAACGCAGCTACTAGATTGCAAAATTTTAACAAAGATTGGCCCTTGTGGCATTGTACCGAGGATGCTGGCATTTCCTCGCTGTATCGCAATACTGATGCGTTGTACGAGGAGCCTTTATGTCGAGTGGACATTGAAAAACATTGATTGCAACAACATTGTTTCCTGAAATCGCGAAACGTCTGGTTGATATGAATATGACCGAAGACCGAAGACCGAAGAGCTGGCGACTTCCTCGCACAACGCATCAGCGTTGCGATACCGGCAGCATCCTCGGTACGATGCCATAAGGACCTATCTCAGATATAGGATAGGTTAGTTTTGATTTATCTATACGGGATGTATTTTTATTCACCAGTCAAACTTAACGGGCTTCGTTCCGAGGTCATATTGATGAACTTTTACTACAGGACCGACATTCGAGGATAAGATATTAGGAAGTGGAAATGTATGGAACATCAGATTAAATATGCCCATGACCGTGACCATAATATATCTATATGTATCTACTCGTATATATTATATATATCGTCGCTTGGTACCCACAGCACAAGCCTTAATTGTGAGAGTATAAAGGTGGACGAACATTTTGCTATGTGAAATCCTGTTTTCATCTGCCGAAGAACGAACCAATGCTCGCTCCGAACACTAAGTGGAAACGCAGCTTTACGAACGAATTTCGTCTAAATGCACCTTTAACCATTTCTACTCTCGCATGCCGCATCCATTGTGTATGTCCGTCTTCCGTCTTACGTAAGCCGCATGTCCTGGAGCCGTTCTGCGATTACTGTTGTGCCTTACCCGCCAACTATTCATAGTTTAATATGCGCAAGACTTACCCCCTTATTCATAAACGGCTGCTAACTTAGCAAGCTGTTAAGTATTGTTTGTCCCTTTCGTCCTTTTCCCTACCAATAAGAGTGAAAGGGGTAAACAATACTTACCGACATAGTTAAGGTAAGGGGCGTTTATGAATAAGAGAGTTAACCTGCCATGTTACATATAGTATATCATCATCATCATCATCAACATATCAGCCGAAAGACGTCCACTGCTGAACATAGGCCTCCCCCAAAGATTGCCACAATGACCGGTCCTGCTCCACCCGCATCCAGCGGACTCCTGCGATACTATATATACTATATAGGTACATATAAAGGGCTTATAAACAAGCATACACAATTATAAGCTCTTTGAATTTATGTAAAATGTGCGTCATGACAGACTACTGAAATTGTTTAAGAAATCGTAAAGCAATCATAAATTTAACTAAAGGGTTAATAAACTCACGAGTATTTACTCACTACGCGTGACATGTTTTGGAGGGCCTAGGTCTCTATTATCAAGCCCTGAGCACTCGCAACTTGCGAGCGCGGCACGTACGTATGAGTGAGTGACTAAATACAATGTGAGTTTAACCGATTAATTCTATTTAATAGTAGACTATATGCCAAGGCCGTTTAAGTGGGAAATGTCTCGGATGACGTGTAATTGTAGCGACAAACATGTGATGTGAGGCTTTCCCATTTAACGGCCGAGGTGTGAATATTATTTTTCTGCTCAACGGAGCCGGCACGCGGCAACTTAGTTTAGCGCAGCGGCCGGCAAAGTGCTGTTTGCCGGCCGGAGGACAGAAAAGTTATTATGTCTCCCGAAAGTTTAAATTCAATCGTAAAGCAATCCTTTCAATTCCCTGTAGAAGAGTATACAAGAAACAAAAAATGAAATAAATCATATGAAAACTTACATGAACATATCGCTTAGATACATCTTAATCAACATCATCATTATCAATAAACTTGAACATTAAGCTAGAGGCTGTAAAGATCATTATCTCCAACACTCAATAATTTAATTACAACGAACAAATCACGCCACAGATAATGTCAGCCCGGTCTAAATCAATAACTGCCCATCCTAAATCGGGCAACAAGTTTAGACTATAGATAGACGAACAAACGATGTCCGCCGGCGATCGCTCGGCGGCCGATAAGCGATAGGATCGCCTTAACGCACTCGGTTAAAAGGTCCTACTTGCGTCACAATACAGACAATAACAGAGTGGCGATTTGAGAAAAAAATGCCTGTATTTTTTAGGGTTCTGTAGCCAAAATGGCGAAAACGGAACCCTTATAGTTTCGCCATGTCCGTCTGTCCGTATGTCCGCAGCATAGCTCAGTGGCCGTTAATACTATACATCTGCAATTTGGTACAGGTATACCTACATATTAATCATGCCAACAAAGTGGTAGAATAAAAAATAGAAAAAAATGTTTTCGGGTAGGTCCCCAACTGGTGAAGAGGGGATGATTTTTTTTATTTGATGTAATCCTATAGTGTGGGGTATCATTGATTAGGTCTCTTAAAAAGAATAAGGGTCTTAAAAAAGTTTTGTTTTAAAGTCGATATTTTCGGCGACAATCGCTTTAGAAGAAAAATAAATTGTGTCCTCTAACTACCTTTTGATTCGTAGGTAAATCTAAAAAAATATGAAAAAAATCATGAATAATGGGCTTATAAAGTACTTTATATTAAAACTATTTTGAACATAATCCGCCCAGTTGTTTTTGAATAACAAGGGAACCCTACACTGAGCATGGCCCGACATGCTCTTGGCCGATTTTTTTATATTGTATTGTTTTGTAGCACTACCATGAGATTTCGCTACGATATTAATGCGTTTACTTTCTATCTATCCCGCTCGCCCTTGGTGCGAGCGAGCTAGATACAAAGCAAACACGGTAGCTCATTGTAGGCACACTGGCTATTTTTCCGCAATTCGTCATCAAACGCGCCTGTTTTGCGTTGCCCTAAGGCTGGCCCAGTACTTGTTGGGGACTTCACATACACCCTTGAATTTCTTCGCGGATGTATGCAGGTCTCCTCACGATGTTTTCCTTCACCGTGAAACACTTGTAAACATGAAATGATAGGTACATAAGTTTTCGAAAAACTTATTGTTACGAGCCGGGGATTGAACCAACGACCACTGCGTAGCAGCCGTGCGTTTTACCACTCGACCACAAATACTGGATTTGCTTTAGTTAACCTCAAGCGGCGGCAGCGAGGTTAGTGCTTGATAATGGAGACTTAGGCTCTCAAAAACATACATAAATATACGTAAGTCTGTAATATAAATACCGTTAGATTATACTTTACCTAGTGAAATTGTAAACTATCGAAATATTGTCAACCGTGTCATACTGTTTCCAATTTAACGCATTATTTTTCGTTAAATTATAATATGTCGAATAGAAATCGTGACGTTTAATCAAAACAATATAATATATCAAATCGTCGTCGGCTGACAGCCAAAACTCATTATAAAAACTGTCACTACTCTTAGCAACCTCGTATGTCAGTAGAATCAGAACTGGGATACGAGCTTTATTTCAAGTAGGTACTTAATGTTACTTAGTGAATTTTGATTGTCAACCAACGAAATACAATTTGTAAATCAGAAATACCCTTAGCTAAGAAATTGATAAATTTTAAGTTATGTATAGGTTTGGGACTTTTGGATGTCCTAAGCCTAGTTATAGTAGTTATGTATTACTCTTTTGATGTGCGCTATATTTCTTGAGGTGCATTCAGACCAAACGAGCATTCGCTATTCTATCCCCCCCTCTACGAAATCAACGAATCAAGCTTCGTGTAGCGATCGAATTTCGTAGAGTGGGGGATAGAATAGCGAATGCTCGCTAGATCTGAGCACCTTAAGATAAGAACAAAAACTAAACTAGGGATACAGATAGTGTACATTCTTCCAATGTTTAAGCTACACAGATGCTCTGAAAATGGAGCTTCGCAGCTGTTTGAACTATGGCGAAACCTTAATGCATGTGCTTTTGATAATAATAACCGTTACGTGCGATACAACGCTAAGTGTACGTTTGCACCTAGCTTACGTGCCTTACATTGTCGAGCCCACGCATATCCAAAACACCATATGTACACGTAAATTAGTATACACTTATGTCCTTTTTGAATTGGTCAGTATTGAAATCTAGTTTAGAGCCTTTAGAGGCAGTAAAGGTATTAAAATGTCACGAATCAGATATGTTAAAGAAAAATAGGCTCTTGTGCACTTATTAGTTTATCGGAATTGGTGTAATGAGTTTTAAACTGTGCTAAGTGGTTTCTTAGAAGGATTTAATGTCCTTTATATCTAGATGTTAGGTTGTAAATATTTTATAGACAAAGCCTGATTGTGAAACCAAACTAGTGTCTTGAAAAATAAACCACAGGAAATATGTGCTTAACAGTTATTGATAAATTACTTAAAATTGAATCCGAAATAAAAAAATCACTATTATTTGATTTTGAAATTCGTAAATTTTCGATCCTATCTAAAGCAGTTTTTTGTGTAGTAAATTCCTTCTTAATACCTAAAAGCCTTTATATGCTAATACTTTGGCAGAAAGTGACTCAGTCTATATACAAAAGACTTAAGACACTATAAAGAAATGACAGTAATCTACCTTCGGCTGGCATGACATGACGCACGGTGATTTACAAAAATATTTTTATTTATGTATATAGTGGACATTATACATATGTATATAGTATGCCGTATGATGACGGCAGTAAGAATACATTTGTCACCACCCCAACTCCTCCTGCGGGTGTCGTAAGAGTGGACTAAGGGATTGAAGTGTCACTTATCATTATTTGATAAAAGATTGATGATGGGCAGCAGCGTCATCATAGTCGACACATAGCGGTCGCCAATCTGTTTGCCCATTGTGGCGATTATGGGCATTTACCTCCTAATGCGTCTATACGCATAGTTAATAGGAGAGGCCTACGTCCAACAGTGGACTATCATAGGCTGATGATTAATCATACAAAAAAGTAAACGATAGGTACAGACAACCATGTCATGCCATGGCCATATTTTTGGATGATGCTGTAAAAGACCCATGTTTGAAGATGGACTACTCTTTCACATCCACAATTCCTAGGCACAGCTCAAAGCCATTCATCACAAGCGATCCTATCTCCACTATCCAAGATCTATGATTACTATATTGTGAGCATGATTATAATAGCTCTACAGACCAACGTAACTTGAACTGCCAAGATTCAGTGGCTGCATGCGAGAGCAGGCCTCGGTAGCTTGGCTGATGTGATTCTATGTTATTAACTAGTTTGTT
This sequence comes from Thaumatotibia leucotreta, assembly GCA_025490895.1. Classification (NCBI taxonomy): domain Eukaryota; kingdom Metazoa; phylum Arthropoda; class Insecta; order Lepidoptera; family Tortricidae; genus Thaumatotibia; species Thaumatotibia leucotreta. The sequence goes on from JALPQI010004301.1 coordinate 40,080, forward strand.
AAAATGCGGTTATGTTGGGTAAGATTGAAATGTTTAATGTTGGGAGCTAGATTCTAGAATATATTAAAGTACTACACGCGTAATATAGTTTATTTTAGTAAATAAATGTTGAAATGTGTTTGATGACGGCAGTAAGAATAATTCACCACCCCTACTCTTGCCATTGTAAAAGTCGACTAAAGGTGGATTTACAAAAAAACGAGCGAATGCTCATTCTATTCCCACTCTACGGAATTCGTTCGGTACACAAAACGTAATTCGTCGAAATTCGTTGATTTGGTTCGTCGTCGTAGTCGTTGGTTTCCATCTTGAGGGATAGAAGTCACAGACCATTTATTTATCGAAGATTGATGATGGGCAGCAGCGTCACTAGAGTGGACACACTACTGCGATCGCCAATCTGTTTGGCCATTGTGGGTATTTATAGTCCATTTCAAATACGAAGGCCCAATGCCACTCGAAACTTTTGTCATTTGATTGGTCCACTAGAAATTGGCACGTGTCGTACACCGATGTACAGGTGTAGTGAGAAATTACTTGCCTTCGGAAACGTTCGTAAACACATGCTGTTTCAGGCAGTGTCACCAAGTCTGACTGAAGTAGCATGACAGCTATTACTGTCAGTCTCAGTGAGATAGACTGAAACAGCATGACGTTGACGAACGTTTCCGAAGGCAAGTCATTTCTCACTACATCTGTATGCAAGAAATATCACGTCACAAAAGGGTCTGGCCAGGTATCTTTTGCTATCACTGATCCTATTGTTGACGGCTGACTTTGTCAAGTGGAACCGGGCCTTCGTATTTGAAATGGACTTTAGCTCCTAATTCGTCCATACGCATACGCAATAGGAGAGCCAGTTGTCTAGCAGTGGAAGGATATAGGCTGATGATGTGATGCTGGTTCCACGCGCGTGCAAGCCACGCAAGCGGTATGCCATCTAATATAACATTTCCATAAGATACAACACGCATGTCACGTGCATGAGCATTCGCTCGTGTTGCACACGCATGTGGAGTGGCGTGGCCATTATCATCATCATCATATCACCCGAAAGACGTCCACTGCTGAACATAGGCCCCCAAGATTGCCACAATGACCGGTCCTGTGCCACCCGCATCCAGCGGATTCCTGCGACCTTCACCAGGTCATCAGTCCACCTTGTGGGGCCTACCCACGCTACGCCTTCCGGTACGTGGCCGCCACTCGCGAACCTTCTCGCCCCAACGGCCATCGGTTCTACGCGCAATGTGCCAAACTTTTGACAGTCATTATGGCCTTTATAAAATAATATTTGAAGTAGAACTCTATTAAATATTATTCTATGACTTACCTGTTGCAACGTGTCCAATTTTTTGTCCATGCGCGTTTAATATGTTTTTCTAAGCCAACATAATGATAATAGATACGGTATCATATATTATCTGCTTAGATCAGATCTGGCGGTATCTCTACACGTGATCTGTTTGGACAGTACTAACGCACCGTGAAGCATTTGACTAATATGGTTAGTTGGGTTCGAATCCCGGTGGGGACTTTCGTTTGGTCAACTGGCTTGTCAGAGATTGTTTTGTACAATGTGCCCATGAGGAAAGAGAAAATTTTAACAGCGGATTTCTATCAATATGTACGTTACATGTCTTATTCATGTCTATGTAACAGCTGTTGGATCTCCAAATAAAATAAAGTAAGCCAATCTCATCTACTCACATGAATTTAGTCTTTTATACAATTTTAACTTCATAGAAGAATTCGTGTTGTTTAATTTATTTATATTTTAAAGATGTCCGAGAGCATTTTCACTTTTAAGGACACTTAATCAGTGTGAAATAAAAAAAACCTTAATTTCAGTCAGGTTTGTAACGACTAATAAGCACTAATCAAGCATTCAATTTCAATAAAAACGTTGGTTTTGGTGTTAATTTTATAAACTATAAACGATATTATATAATATGAAAACGCCGATAAAGTTTAAATTTCCAAATGTATGGTACTTAAGTGTCGTTACGAACCTGATTTTACAATTAAAAATATTAACCCTTAACTTGGCAGTGTATCTTAAAATATACATACCGTTTGACACAATTTTTGTATTTTTTTAAAGACGGAATTTTATGCTCTACACAACGGCGAGGAGGCTAGAACGCGCGATTTTTTAAAATTCTGCCAAGCTTAGGGTCAAAATTAAGGTTTTTAATCTCACGCTAAATGGTTGTCCCGAAAAGTGACAAAGCACCCAAAAGTGACATAGCAGCACCCAAAAAGCACCCAAACGAGCAACGAAACGAAACGAGAACACACCGAGTACTACGCTACTGTGACATGCATTCGCCTCTGTGTGTTTCATACTAATCACTCTTATACTACCAGTGCCATCTATTTCTTATATACAGGCTGCTCTATAAAAAAATTTACTCGTAGTTTTCGGTATAGTACATTACTATAGAGGCCGGGACGAAAGGGGTTGCCGGCCGAATACATATAGGTCTGCGGCAGGTGACCCTTTATTTCCGGCCGAGGTAAGTATAGCGCTTTTCTCAAACATGCTATGAAGTAAACAACAAAAATATAAATTTTATTGCATAGTGGCAGATTGTAATTGCCTTGAAGCTGCGGCACTATGGTATTGCAGGGAGAGCTCATGCATTGATAACTGATATCCTCCACAGTAGATCACAGATCCTGGTTAGCGCTGGAGGAACAGTTAAGTCTGAGCCAATATCAACAGTGATAGGAGTTCCTAGGTAAAGGAGTAGGAGTAACCTATTATTAAGATTGGCCCTTGTGACATTGCACCGAGGATGCTGGCGGCAGTCGTGTTAGGAAGTCGCTAGCTAGCTCCTCGGTCTTTAGCTATACGTCAATCAGACGTTTCGCAATTTCAGCAAACAATTTGCGTGCGCTGGGGCCCCATTAACCTAAAGTTTCTACGCCAAACGTTACAAAATCGTACTCCTTGACGAGGTCCTTATATTTACGATTGAAAAAGTCGGCATTTCAGCCGCTGCGGTCGCCTTAAATATGCCTTGTTATTGATATGTAAGAAGAAAAATTGTGGCCTAATTTCAATTTGCTTCACATGGCTATGACAAAAAAATCTAGACAGTCTATAGGTACTCTTTGAAACGGATACACAAACAAAAAATTGTGTCAAGCAAAACAAATATCCAAGAAAACATCACCCTCAACGAAACATTCTACAGCGGTGACCACACAGCAGATAGCGGCCGCCCGCGGACAGTCCATCAGTCACACACTACCTGAATTCCTGGGACGGTATTTAATGGTCACCCTACTGCCCGCTGCGTCCTCATTTGTCAACATACGTGGTGGTACCTTTTGCATTTTTGGAAATATACAGGAAATCTTAGTCACTTGTGAGAAGGTTGGAAATTGAATGTCACTTTGTTTACAGACAACGGATTTGATTTGGTTGTTGTAATTGGATTAAACACAGTTTGGATTTAGTTTGCTTGGTTTTTTAGAATGTAATAATGAAATAGCGCATACATATTATTGTCTATTGTCTGATGAGGTGGAAATTGGAATCGACAAAATCAAATAGTGTAGGTAATTTTTCATATTTTTGCTGGGCAATTCCAAATACCAAAACATACCTAGAGTGTATAAGGATTCTCTGAGATTAATAAATAAATAATAAAATAAAATCTTTAAATATTGACTGTAAACCTAATACATATTTGGGTATATAGATTGATGATGGGCAGCAGCGTCATCATAGTGGACACATTACTGCGATCGCCAATCCGCTTGCCCAGCGTGGCGATTATGGGCATTTACCTCCTAATGCGTCTATACGCAAAGCTAATAGGAGAGGCCTACGTCCAGCAGTGGACTAATATAGGTTGATGATGATGATGATGATAAGGATTTACCTAGGTAATGTAGATACTTTATCAAGTTTTGTTTGTTTAATATATTATTATCTGTTATTAACCAACTTCAAAAACGGAGGGGGTACCCAAATCGACTGATTTTTTTGTTACTAGATATCTCCGAGTATCGTTAACCTGTTTAACTTTAACACCTTCGCTGCGGCAATTAAGTTAAATCGTAATTAACCATACTTGTACAGGTCACATATATGACCTGTTCCGCATTGAGCGTGTTAATCGATCGTGCTTCGAGATGGTCACATAGGCACCAAGTCAGGGAAAAGCGGTTGAAATTAGTTTTATTTTCTTTATTTGGAGATTATTTGTTTTTTGACATGTGACTTTGACATTACATTATCGGAACATGAAATTAAATCATGAATATTATCGACATTTATAAAATCAGTATGTGAAGCATTATAGATGAATAAAAGGTAGAAAATTGATAAATGGACACTTAAATGAATATTGGCGTGCAAAGAATTGGGGTGGTGACCTATGTATTTTTCTACCGTCACCACACAGGCATTTTATTATAATCACCTGGTATACCTACATCATTATTTAATCCTATTATGAATTATCAACTAGCTAGAGTAATAGGCAAAATTTAGTTCAAGAATCATTCTGTATTAATGTAAAAACTTCTAAGTCGTACCAAAGTTAAAGCAAATTACTCGGATATCATACAATCTCAGAGAGTAAGCCCATTACAGTAATTGTCACTTTAGCACAACTCGATGTCAATCTCGCATTCAAATGAATTTTAAAGCGTCTTAAAAGGCTTATTAATAATTAACTACTAACTATTAAACTTCACCATTTTTCCTTACCATCGAGTTTTAATCTCAATCTCACCTCATTACCCCGAAACTCGGGGAAAGCCAATTTCCCCATTAATTACCCTACCCTTTCGGATAAAAATAAATTATAAGTCATTTATTTGGAGGAACGAATAAATAGCAGTCAGGCTTTCTATTTACGGTTATACCCCTACTCGCATTTTAGATTTCGAATTTTTTGTTAGACTTATGCCTGAATTATAATATCAGGATGCTTAGCCAAATTGCCAATCGCTAACGCTTAGTAGCGTATCGTAGTTTTCCCTCTCTATCACTCTTTCATATTAGTGCAACAAAGACAGTTAGCTGCCTTTCGTTTACGATTGACAATTAAGCGTTAGCGATTGGCAACTTGTGACGATTAAGCGTTAGCGATTGGCAACACATCTCTGATCTGTGATCAATTGATCATAGATTTAATTGCCTCTATACCTATTATACTCCCAAGTCAAGACAAAGAGATACGATCAAATATATAATAATGACAGCGTAAATTCACGAGTTCTTACGATCTTAAGTAAATGGCGAAAAAGGCATCCCAAAATATGTCACATATTTTGTAGCCGACTTCAAAAAAGGAGAAGGTTCTTAATTCGACTGTTTTTTTGTATGTTACTCGATATTTCGAGAATCGTTAACGGATTTTCATATTTTTTTTAATCGAACGGGTATCTCGAGTTGTCTAAATGTTTAATGTTGTTCTAAATGGTTGGCACCAAGTCGGAGTTTGATAATGGGATTTTTTAAAAATATGTTGAATTTTTTTTTTTTAAATAAAACTATGAAAACGGATAAACTCGCGTATATTAACTAACTTTAACTTCATTCCGATTCCGACGTTTCGAACACTTTACAGGGTTTTTTATTTTTATTTGGTGATTATTATGCTTATCCCGTTTAATTACGCTATACTTATTAGGATATTAAAACTTATTAGAAAATATCTTGTCAGAGAAATGTTAGCTGTTCTTTTCAGGGGATTGTGTAATGGACAAAATAATGGTCAGTACAAATTTTCCTTTTTTTATGAACTAGTGAGATAAGTGGTTAATTTTTTGACCGAAACTTTGATGTGCGAAATGGAAATTAATGGCTCGTATCGATTTAAAAGACTTCCTTTAGTCGTGTTTTCTTACTCATTTCTTTCACACTTGTTTCATTAGGGAGATACTATTTGAAAAAGTTTACGTGTCTCCTCTCCTTGAAAATAATATGAGAATTTCCAATTCCTACACAAATATTTCAAGTAGGTAAGTACCTCCAACCCTAAAATGAAACCCGAGTATTCACGTTCACACAAACGTAAACGTGTGTTTATACGTTTGCGTCACGGTCATGCGCAGAGGGCGTGCCGTGTGTGTGTCACACGTCAGCAACGTGGGCATACATGCCATGTGGGCGTGGCCGGGTCGTGGGTGGGCGTGGCTTATGTGTGTGGGGGCGTGTGCGTTACGTATTGGCTCATGTGATATGTAAAGGGTTTGAGGTTGCCGTGGGTGGATTCGTCGTTGGTATGTGATAGAAACTTGATATGTATTTGACATATATTCTAACTGAAATATTCGGACTGACCTGAAAGGTTAATGTATGAGAATTACAGATTCAAACGAAAAGTCACGTGACCATTGCCATACATTAATTGTCATGACTTGTCGCTTATCGTATACGAATGCAGTATGGCAACTTGGCTAGGCCTGTAAGTCCGAGGTTAAACGATTTGAAGTGTCAAAAAAGTAGGGACATAACTGTTAATCCCGTCTTAGATAGTGCAATTTCCTAAAAGTAAATACACAAATGAGTAAGCGACAAGAGACGATCTTACCCGATATACGATTTTCACCGAGTTGGTCTTATATCGTGATTGTTTTGTCAACAATAGCTCAAATAATATTTATGTTAGATTGCGAGGAATATTAACAAGATAAGTATCATGCCAGATGGCAGTCTTATAATAATTACCTGAAACTTCATTGCTTATAATTATGAGCGTTGAAAAATCCCATTTAAAACGGGAAACTTCGCTAGTTTACCAAGCACTGGAATCACGGAAAAAATCCGTCCGCGTTTAAAAAGACCAGGTTCAATCCCATTGCGACCTCACCTGAAAAACCAGCATAACATGATCCCAAGCTCCATGTAAATCTTAAGGTAGTAAGGTTCAACTTATATAAGTTGTCGAGTAAAACGGATGGGAATGTAACTGAACTTTCGGCCGGACGTCCAAGTCAATGGCTGTTTTATTTTCGCGTTTTCTTCTTTTTCCGGTTAAACTTTGCAAAGTTTTATTTGGAGGAAGTTCCGGAGTGTCAGTTTGGCGTTCGTCTCGCATTTTTCCGCGGTTTTCGCCGATAATTGCGGGCACAGGTGGGAATATTCCCTTTTCCGCGTCTGTTTAATTTCGAAACTTTTTTCGACGGAGATGAGATCGTTATATAGGTTGGGTGTCGACAGGTACAGTCAACTCAGTGGCTTAAGGTGCCGTTTTATTTATTGAGCTACGCGTCACATTCGCACTGGTTTGAATTGAACGTGACGGCAACACTGACAAACGAATATTTAGACGCGGTACCATCATAAGCATAAAGAAGCCGTATGCACCTATATGTACCTATAGTCATGTACATTGGCGTTCAGAATTGTATGGACGATTTATTAATGAATTCATTCATAAACTGTCCATGCAATTTTGAACCCGACTGTACACAGTGTTTCCTGAGTCACTAACAACCTAGCACACGCTGTAGGTATATCTAAGTCACACTGAGTAACTTTTAGTATGAGACAAACATTGAAAACGAAAAAAAAATTTCAAACATATTGGTTACATTTTGGGGACATTTCGTATGTCATAGTCATAGTATCTTTATTCATAAACAATACAGAATTGTTTTTGAATTAAAGTTTGTACATTGACAATAATTGTGACAACATAAATATTAAAAAACTATGTAACCAATTTTACAAAAACTTTTCACGATTTCGGTGTTGGTCCCATACTAAAAGTTGTTCAGTATGACTTGTGTGTACAGTGTGTGCTTAATAGTGACTTGGGAAACACCCTGTATAACAGCAATAACCCCGCCATTATCGGGTAAAAATATAAGCAACGTTCGCGACCTCTGAAACAATATGGCAGAGCTGATCGATAGTATATAGGCTAAGAAAACGCACAGAGTACGCAAACACCAGAGGCAAGAGGCAAGAGGCAAGTGGACGCAAGAAAGGCAAGAAACGAAAACAAATCAGTGCTGGGAGGCGCAAATTGAGCACGTACCCGTTCCGGCTAATTTTATTTTGCAATTACACCCCACGGGGTGGCAACCCCCGCTAATACATTCTTCGCGACGAGCTCTTGAGGACAGAGTTTTTGGATGTGTTATCAGCAATAAATATTTTCGGTGAAGATTATGCTTGTTGTATATTTTATTTAGAGGAGCGTATTTACAATCAGTATAAACGTAATCTTCGTATTTGATGTGCAAGCCTAGCAAAGATGGCATTCTGCAATCGTATACGATAAGCGATAATAAATGTATGAGAATGACAGATTCGAACGAAAAGTCACGTGACCATTCCCATACATTATTATGGTACTTATCGCTTATCGTATACGATTACATAATGGCATCTTGACTAGGTCTGTAGGTAATCTAATACTTTGCATAATAATTGTTGACTTTAAATCGAAAAAGAGCACTATTTTTATGCAACAGTTGCAACACTGTTCTAGGACCTCGTTATGGTTCCAATTAAATAATTCGCATTATATAACTTCAAAATTATCTGCCAAGTGTTAAAGACATTATGTAACTATTAGTAGCAAAATAAGCCGTTTTATGGTTACAAACTCGTGCTTAAATATTTTTTTTATGAAAATATTAATTGAATAATTAGCACCATTGGTACGACCTGTTTCACATAAAAACAATCTTATACAAATGTAATCATAACATTCATAACTTAGTAAAGATTATTGAGGAAGTGCAGCGATTTTTATGACGCTAATAGGTAATAGGTACTAACAAATCAAACAAAATTTACTACTCCTATGATTAAAACGTTTGATAACCTTATAATAATTATGATTATTGCCAACTTTCGTGTTATCAAATGTTTACCCATTACATTGATTAATTTAGCTGGATCGATAATGAATTTTACCGTATTTATATTCTAATACTGACAAGTAACTATACAGTACTCCACAAATATAAAAAAAAAACGTTCAAAAACTAAAAAAATGCGACGAAAAATGTTATAATTCAGTTTCAAACATTAACAAAAAAGTTAAAAAATTCACATCTCAATCAAACAACGATAACAACAAATTGTTAATTATCACAGAGTACCTCAACAGAGGCACGCTGTATATAGGCTTGGGTACTCTGTAACCCCCTCTGTAAAAAGGTTGTAAGAAGACGGTGTCCACCCCACGGGTGGGGGCAACCCTTTCGCTACCCCACTGGCCAGGGTGATGCCGATTCTTTACATAAATAAATATCATGGGACAATCTTACATCTTACACAAATCGACTTGAGGTAAGTCTTTTAAGGCTTGGTTGTTTAAGCGACGACCCATATTGTAGAGTCAAGGAAATTGATTTGTGTACCTCATCACATCATCATCAGCCTATGATAGTCCACTGATGGTCGTATGGCTCTCCTATTAACTATGTGTATAGCAGCATTAAGAGGTAAATGCCCATAACCGCCACGCTGAGCAAGCAGATTGGCGATCGCAGTAATGTGTCCACTGTGATAACGCTGCTGCCCATCATCAATTTTTTATCAAAGAATGGTAAGTGACACTTGAATCCCTTAGTCGACTCTTACGACACCCGCGGGAGGAGTCGGGGTGGTGACAAATGTATTCTTACTGCCGTCATCACACGGCACAGAAAGATTTGTGTACCATTTCGTATACTATTTCATGTGGTATTATTAGTATGTTTTAACGATATATTTACCATGTAAATAGCAATTTATGAGCAGCCGATATTTCGGTCTTGTTGGCGTAAAGATGGCATTTGCAACAGCTGAAATATCTAGTGTACAATAATTGTAATTTACATGGTAAATATACCGTTTTAAGTCATACCAATAATATAAATGACCATGTTAGCTTTCTTCTTCCTTGTCGTTAACACTCTTGCTAGAGTGGTCGTGGTCATCACTTCAGCTGTTGGTGGCAAGCTTTACAACACGTCGCCACTCCTCTCTGACGGCCTTCCTCGTGCATTGATACAGTGATGACGAGCCATTTACAGCCACCTTTATCTGGTCAGTCCACCTCATAGGCGATCTTCCTCGTGGGCTGGTTCCCTCAATCTTTCCCTGGACCACAAGTCGCTCAATAGCCATGTTAGCGTAAAAACATAGTATTTCATAGTGACAACAATGTGAGGTGTGTACCTAGCAACTAGTATTCATTGTCACCGTGACAAAGTCCCAAATGGTACACGAATCAACTTATTTTACTGTATAGAAGAACATTTCTCATATAGTTTTGTGAGCTGTAACAGTCATGAACAGAAAATTACAGTACCTGAACTTCATTTTCCATATTTTTATATAGGAACAGAAACCAAGACGCTAGGGCTAATTTACAAAAAAGAACTAACATAATTATTAGAATTCCTGAAAAACCTAAACTTTTAGACATGGTCGTACATACCTGTAAAACTATTTGAGCAATAAGTACCCAGAAAACGACTACCCAAGAAACAAAATACTAACATATACGTACAAATAAATAACCTAGGATTCCGTATCTCCTAGGTTTGTAGACTAGGCTACCGATTGAACTACGGGAGAATCAAATAAAAGTATTGTAAGTTACTAAAAATATGGCCAGGATGAGTTACTCCCATATGCTGTATTTGGGTCAACATATAGTAGGTATATGAATCACACATGCGCAGAAAAGGTTTCAAGCCGAGTGGGAGGCAGTATGTGGGTGTTCGTAAATGGATTGATATAGCATGTGTTCGTTGCTTTCGTTAGTAGGTATGTTATTTCTTCAGATGTATGTATGTTATATTGAGATTAAAAATTTAATCACAGAGTGATTGTGAATGGGACTAATATTACATATACTTAGTATATTTAAAACTAAGAAAAATTAAGATCTCATAATAAATTGATCTGCGTCATAATAGAACTTGAAGAGGGATAAGATTTGCCGTTATAAATACGTTTCTGTATATGAATTTAATGTTATCTTTTGTGTCTGTATAATAAAGAGTTTACTAGTAGCAAAATCATTAACAAAATTTTAGAGTAATCTTTTGCTTGAATAAATTAAAGTACCTACTTACATATACAGTATTCTGTGATTATCAACACTGACGTTTCAACTGAATGCACGTATGTGATAATAAAATTGTTCAATAACCCAGAAAGGCACATTTTTATGATATACTTAGTTACATTTTAGCAATAGGAGTAAGTTATAATAATATGATTGTTAGATTTTAATTCATCATTTTCATTAGTCAGTGAGATCGAATATTAATCCGAAAGTCATCATAAATGTAGGAATAAAAAGTATCAGATGCAATATTGTCTCAAGTATAGGATATCATATAAATTAAATAAAATCAGCAAGTAAGTATAGGGCACACAAAGCACGAAATAAGTCAAGATGAGCGTTACCCCGTTTTCGAACACCCTGTGGCGTCTAAGCTTCTCTCATTTCTTCTCCGCTTCTTAAAGTGTTTTACATACAGGCGTCTGTGTGCGGCGGTATTTACTCACGCACAAGTGTGAGTTGCTACGCATTTTTCCCCCCTCCTCCCCTCCAAGAAAAATACCTTACCCTTTACCAACCCCCTCGCACCGGCGGGAGATATGAGACTTTTTCTTAATTCAAATGAGACATTCGGGAATGAGACCAAAAATTCTTTAATTTTATACTCGGCGACAAGGGGAGGTTTTAATTGGTATTGAATTTCGATCGGTGCCTTTTTTCGTTACGTCTTTGTCATTCGAGTCGAGGAAAATGGAATTTCCTAAAATAAAGGGTTATTGGGGCGTTGACAGATGTCCCAGATATTCGGGGGCATTTTTATGACAGTTTAAGAGGTCTTAAGTTTCGTTTATTATTTTGTAAGTGTTTTAATTTTCACGTCAGGTATTTTCGGGTGACACACCGGTGGGCGTCGATTAAACTTTCTAGACACATTTTTCAAGTATTTCTGGATAAGTTAATCATGTTTGAGGATTTATTGGAAGGACTTGAAGTAAAACATGTGGGAAGAGAAATATCTTTATAGAGCAAGCCTCCATAGAGTTAGTTACATACTTATGTCTAAATATAAAAACAGGATTAAAAACAAAAACTATTACTATTATGATAATAATGTAGCTGAGCCTAGTGTAAGAGCTAGAAATGTACAAATGGTTTATTTATCAGAAGTTTAAACAGGTTTTCTGTGTATATTCATTCTTTGTGTACAATAAAAAAAATGATTAGTAATTTTTTTATATTTTTCTATGAAGATTCAGGTCAGGATATGTAGTCGATAGCGTTCACTAAATAAATAATAATAATAAACAACCTAGTCCCACGGTAAGCTCAATTAAGGCTTGTGTTGTGGGTACTAGGTGACGATATATATAATAGATAGATACATATAGATACTTAAATACATAGATAACCATGACCAAGGAACAAATATTTGTGATAAATAAGTACACAAATAATGCCCTCACCGGGATTCGAACCCGGAACCTCCGGCTTCGTAGGCAGGGTCACTACCAACTAGGCTACGGAGGATGAAATACCTATATATTAACATCGTAAGTAATGGATAAGAGTATGGCTTATTTTGAAACGTTAATCAATTATTTTAGCTATCGTGTGAGGACTAGGTATAAGTAATGAATTGGATTTTCAGAATTGTTGATTATGCCTAATATTCAAGTCACACCAAATGCGTGTGCAGCCAAAAATAAGGGATCTAGAACTTTTAACATTTAAAAAAATCGGACCCGTCTGTACTCTGCTGGCGACCATTTAAATAATAAATGATTAAATCTTACACAAAGCGACTTAGTCCCACGATAACCTCAATTAAGGCTTGTGATGTGGGTACATACCAAGCGTCGATATAGAGGGTGTTTTCTGATAAGTTACCTACAGGGTAGGTTTAGTTATGTGTTCATGATAACGAACTCCTTATGGGAGTCAAATTGAATTCTCGTAAAAAAAAATTGGTTTCTTTGAAATGTTGATCACCGGTGGGACCGCTTTGTATGGAAAGGCGATTTTTTTTCTGAAGGTTTCGATATGAGTCCTATAGGTAAGCAAAGTTGTTAGTTATCATGAATACGGGCGTACCCTACGGTATCGGTAACTAATTTGAAAACAGTTATTGATAATAGATACTTATTGATAGAGATACTTAAATACATAGACAGCCACGACCAAGGAACAAATATGTGCGATAAATAAATACACAAATAATGTCCTCGCCGGGATTCGAACTTGGAACCTCCAGCTTCGTAGGCAGAGTCACTACGAACTAGGCTACGGAGCCTGACAAACCTCTATGACCTGAAGACGGAGTGTATAGTACTCCCACAAGATTCAGCGACCAGTATGCTTAGTCAAGTTGCCAATCGCTAACGCTTAGTAATGTATCGTAGTTTTATCTCTCATTAATATTAGAGCGACAAAGACAGTTAGCTGCCTTTCGCTTACGATTGACGATTAAGCGTTAGCGATTGGCAACTTGTCTTGTCTAAGCACCCTGGTCAGAATTATTGGAATCCGCTAAAGGTCAACAGGACATCGCTCATTTGGATAATCTTTAGCAATTTTTCAACTTGCTGGCATCCAGGGATCGGTATTTTTCAAAAGAACGGTAATCTTTTTAGATCTTATTCGTTCTTCGGTATATAAATTATTTGTTAATAGAGTAATTTAAAAATACGATGTTGTTAATTAAATAAAGTATTGAGTAGGTTAGGTAGGTACTACGTAAAGAGTAGGTATACATAAAACTTAAAAAAATATTGAGCTATTTTGAGGTTTTTCTAAAAAACCGGTTCCGATCCCTGCTGGCATAGATCTACTCGTATTCGTGCGAGTTATAACATTTTGTTGAAATTAAATATTAAACTGAGAGAGTAGAGACTTTAATAAAATTGTACTTAACAACATTTGTAATGGATTGTACATATAAATATATTGTAAGTAAATAAATACTTCATGTAATCTTAAAACTTTCCATTTTAAAACCCCAATTTCCAACCCCAAATTAAAAATTACCGAACTCCTTAAACCTACCCTAAGGACCCAAACCCTTTAATGCAACGCAATCAATACACGTCCAAAAACAATTCTCAAGAAGGGCCTTAACAACCCTGCACGTAATGAAACAAAAGACGATGTACCAACAGTAAAAATATACTTAAGGTAGACTTTATTACCTTTGCGATAAGCGCTATGAGTTGTCAGTTGAGATGTGTACGATGTACCGCGTAAGCAAAAATTCTAACGCACACATAAAAATCACTAACACTTATAAAGGTTAGGGTTGTGCCTTGCCAGTTTTTTTTATACAAGGAGTGTGTAAATAATTTTTCATATTATGACTATTATGAGCAAAAGTTACGATACCATAAGTCTTACATAGTCAAAGTCAAAGTCAAATAATTCTTTATTCAAATTGGAATAGCAACAAACTCTTTTGAATCGTCTAGATATGAAAACTACTTCCGGTTCGAACCCTAAACCGCTGACCCAAGAAGAACCGGTAAGAAACTTGGCGGGAATTCTTTTTTCAAACAATGATGGTACATCTTACAACTAACATGCATTAAAAAAAAAAACATAAAATTGATTTTAAACAAATTGAAATATAATAATAATAACAAGAGATGTAAAGTCTCTAAAAGTCACAACATTTATATATAAGTAATAATTTATAGAGAAGTAAGGTTTCTCTCCGAATAGGTATATAATAATAACATTATATAATGCACGTTTGGAGATGTACAAGGTCTCCAAGCGTAAATTATCGTAATTGAATGTCATGACTTTAACAAACTAATAATTAAATCCTAAATTACTCCCACGGTGTTTTATCATTCATGTAGTCTTGTGTACTATAATAAGCTTTAGATATAAGTTTACGCTTTACAAAATTCTTAAATTTGTTGACTGAAAATTCAGTAACATTTACTGGAAGTTTATTATAAAATCTTACACAATTACCCATGAATGATTTCCTAATTTTATGGAGCCGAGTGGCGGGTACTGCGAGCTTATGTTTGTTTCTAGTATTAATATTATGTATGTCACAATTTTTCCTAAAATTGATAATATTTTTATGTACATACATAATATTCTCATAGATGTATTGAGAATACAATGTCATTATATTAATAACCTTAAACTTATCTCTAAGTGAGTCTCTAGGGCTCATTTTATATATCGCTCGAATAGCCCTCTTCTGCAGAACAAAAATAGTGTTAGTCTCTGAATTGGCAGCACTGCCCCATAATAAAATGCCATACGACATAATGCTATGAAAATAACTAAAATATACTAACCGAGCTGTATCGACGTCAGTTAATTGACGGATCTTGCTCACTGCAAAAGCTGCAGAACTCAGTTTATTCGAGAGATTAGATATGTGAGGACCCCACTGAAGCTTAGAGTCTAGTGTTATACCAAGAAAGACTGTACTTTCAACTATTTCCAATTCCTCACCTTTCACAAATATACTAGCCTGTTGATGTTTTACGTTACTTGTAACAAATTTAATACATTTAGTTTTTTTCTCATTCAACATTAAGTTATTCATATTAAACCAGTTTACTACTTTCGAAATAGCATTGTTTACATCATTCCACGCTTGTTGCTGTCGTTTGACTTTAAAAATAAGTGAGGTGTCGTCAGCAAACAATACTATGTCATGGTGGGTCTCTATGAGATGTGGCAAGTCATTTATGTAGATAAGGAAAAGGAAAGGCCCCAATATAGATCCCTGTGGTACACCCGTGGAGACCAATGACCCCGGCGATCGCTGTCCATTCACATCAACCCTTTGTATTCTACCGCGTAAATAAGATTCCAGTAAATTTAACGCTGATCCTTTAATTCCATAATGGTCTAGCTTCCTGATCAATGTTTCATGACAAACGCAGTCGAAGGCCTTGGACAAATCACAGAAGATACCTAAAGCATCTCGCGATTCCTCCCAGGCATCAAATATTTGTTTAATTAATTCGACACCAGCGTCGGATGTTGAGCGCCCCCGAGTAAAACCAAATTGCTTGTTATGCATTAAATTGTTTACGTTAAAGTGCTTAATTAATTGGGATAAAACTATTTTTTCAAAGATTTTGCTGAACGTTGGTAGCACAGATATAGGTCTAAAATTAGTGGGGTCAGAAGTGCTACCGGATTTGAATAAAGGAGTTACTTTACTATGTTTCATAAGATCAGGAAACTCACCACAATCAACACATTGATTAAATATTACTACCAATTCAGGTGCTACGATTTCAATAAGGGATTTGACGACATGAACAGAGACTCCCCAGAGGTCAGAAGTTTTTTTGACATTGATGGATTTAAATGCCTTTATTACATCTGAGATTTGAATATGTTCAAAACTAAAGTCGTTACTACACATAGGGACGTTGTCTCTTAATAATATAGTGGCAGCCGAGGGTGATGAATTTAAATCCTTAGTTATGGAGACTGGTATATCGGTGAAAAAGTGCTCAAATTCTGTTGCTACTTCTAAACTTGACTCTATAATTTTACCATTAATTTTTAATTTAGGATCGTGGAATCTGTGCTTTGATCGACCAGTCTCCGCATTAATCACTTTCCAGGTTGATTTAATGATGTCGGAACTATTTTTAATTTTTTGGGACAAATAATCGCGCTTAGCTTTATTACAATCAATCTTAAATTTCTTAGAATATTGTTTGACGTGTTCTTTAAATTCATCACTCGTATTAAACCGCCGTTCCTCATACAATGCATACAGTGCTCGTCTACGTTCATACAAGTCCGCAGTTGCCCACTCACTAAAAGCAGATGCACCACCAACCACAATCTTTTTGGAAGTGAATATTTTGTTGTAATGTTTCATAAAAATGTGAAAGAATGAATTATACATGTCATTGGAGTTAATGTTGGAAGACAGAGTAGGTAGCGTCTGCACTAAACTTTCTTTCATTCGTTCAACACGGCTTGTGGTTACTGGCACAAAAGTAATTTGTTTTCTAATGTTATTTTTCCTGATGGTCTCAAACGTTATTAATTGACCTAAATGATCTGACTCTAAATTACTGATTACTTTTTTATTAACAGGAAAAATATCAGTAAAAATGTTATCAATACAAGTCGCACTAGTTGCACTGATACGAGTAGGCTCCATAAAAATGTGGTTGAGTTTAGAAGACTTAAATAGATTCAACAATCTTGTACTTGTTGTTGAATTTTCTAAAAGGTTTACATTAAAGTCGCCGCATATAAGTAACTTCTTACCGCAAACTGATATTTTATGAAGCACAGATTCCATTACACTTTCAAATTGCTCAAAATTACTTAAAGGCGGCCTGTACACACATACAACAATAAATTTATCTAATTCAATAGCACTCAATTCTATAGTCCGTTCAACAGACAGAGAAACAATGTCCTTACGTTCCTTAAATTTTAATTGTTTATTTAAAATAATTAATGACCCACCATGTATGGAACTAAGTCTGTTAAACGAACTAGCCACCTGGTGATTATTAAACTGAGGCACCACTTCATTACTTTTTAACCAATGTTCAGTTATACATAGAATATCAATATTAAGTTCATTTAAAAAAAGTTCAATCTGCAAATCTTTTCCTCTAATACACTGAATATTTTGATGAACCAGGTGGATGAGTTTTCTATTATTATTACAATTTTCAATTAATTTATTAGAGACTAATTTGCCAGAGATATGGCACTCTTTTGTCTTATCATTTAATTTAAATTATTGGTTAAAATTGGAACCAATTCCGAGTTCATAATTGATTGCTCAATAGGAGCACAGTTATTTGCCAAATTTTTGGCAGATATATCAAAACAATAGGATAGCGACAGAGCTATTTGTCTCTTACAATAATTAGAAAGGTAAAACTTACCTTTAGTCATAGAAATAATAGGAAAATAATACTTATTCTTATTAACATAATTGTTAATGTCAATTAGCCTAAACTTATTACTATAATTATATGTACACAGCTTGTACATGGTCAGATTTAAATTATATCTAGTATCATTTTCTGTCTTTGACATTTCATTACAGTATGGAAATGTAAACATGATAATCTCTTTAACTTTAAGAGTATTTAATTCTTCAAAGAATTTCATTAGACTATTTTTGTTCAAAACTCCTCGGCTCCCTACAAGAATGAGCAGGGTACTTTGTAAATTTAAATTACTGTCATCTAAAATTTGACGCAAAATATCATGCAAAGAAGCTGAAGGCAAACAATTGTTGAAAATGCGGGGTCCCTTTAAATACCTGTTCAAAAATGAGCCCATGTTTCTTCCAAATTCATCACAGTACATAACTACATTATGTTCATTATGTTCAGATATATGTAATTGTGTATTGTAGATAGAATTATTACTACTTACATCTAATGGTAAACTGGTACACAGATCAGGTTTAATTAAACTCATTGACAAGCGACCACTCTGTTGTTTACACAAACATGACTGGCCGAGTGTGAATATCAAATCATTCATTGCCAAAGTATATTCATTTATCACTTTCTTGGAACTATTATTCAAACTTTCTAATGATTTTATTGAATCCTCTAAACTTTCAATTTTTGATTTTAGCAACTGTGTATCAGTTTCATATTGTAATTTACTACTTAATAATAGAGCAGAATATGCATTTAACCTATCCACTAAATTCACATTAATTTTGCAAAATTGCAATTTTTTGAAAAACAAATTATTTTGTTTTGTTAACTTATTATTTCTTTCTATTATTTTCTTAATCTTAATATATTTCTTTACTTTCTTACGACTACACTTCACTATCCTAGGAGTTGGGGAATCAGCTGCAGTAGTAGCAATTAACTTTGGGTCGGGCTCGACCAGTTCTTCGAACAGACTGTGTGTGTGGGCCGCTGAGATATTGTTCTGGGCCTCTTGTAGCACGTTGATTTGTTCATGGGCGTCATGCAGAGCTCTCTTCAATGAGCTGATATCATTCAAGGCTTGCTCATATGTAGCCGAGCACTCAGTAAACTTGTCCACTGTCTCTTGTAGCTGTACCCGCTGTGAGTTTACATCATTATATGCTATTTCTAGAGTACATAGCTCCTTCTTAAACTTATCTTTACTATCAAGGGCTGACAACAATTCCCTCTCACACTCTTCCCTTTCATTGAGCAATTGAGTATTCAATTCCTTGCAAGTTTTCAATTCAATCAAGGTAAGCTGGAGCTTGTCTAAAGTTTCCTGCTGGCGAGCTGCAGCGGCTGTGGCTCTGCGAGTCAGCATTATTAATATTTATTAGGAAAAAAACAACTTGAAAGGAAAAACAAGACAAGGATTCGCCTACTCAAGCCGAGTGATAGCTACTTACAGTATACACATGAAATAATGACGTCTCACTTTGCCTTTATGAATTCGCAATGAAAGTTCTCTTATTTTACTAAATTAAAACGAAATTGGCGTAAATTACCGAGTAAAATAAAGAGATAAGACAAAAAACTAACACAGATTTCAAATTTATAACCTGTGACGGTTACAAATTCGAGTTAATGCAAGACACTAGCAAACGTCACTAAACCACTTCACTTTTTATATTTACATGAAATTTACGACTTAAACTATTAAATTCACACTTAAAGGGCTTAATTTAACATTAATTATGATTAAATATGTAATAATTATAAGGGACCCGGCAAAATCAGCTGGTCATTCTTTGACAGCTCAGAGGCGTAATCGGCTCAGCCGTTTCTGAATCATAGTTAAATTAATACGTAATTATGATAAAGTTATCATAATTACCTATGTAAAACTATATAGTATAGTTAC
Source organism: Thaumatotibia leucotreta (assembly GCA_025490895.1). Classification (NCBI taxonomy): domain Eukaryota; kingdom Metazoa; phylum Arthropoda; class Insecta; order Lepidoptera; family Tortricidae; genus Thaumatotibia; species Thaumatotibia leucotreta. The sequence goes on from JALPQI010004301.1 coordinate 59,885, forward strand.
TGAACTATCATAAATAACAAAACAACGAAAATACCCATATATTATTGGGAACGACAATTGTATTCTGCTCCTGTTTAGAATATCTAAGTCTATAACTATTATTTATCTATAAGAAAAGATGTTTCATCTCAAATGTAACCGTTGCTTTACAAAACTCAGAAATATAAATAAAACTATTACATTATTCAAATAAGTATTGATTTATTTATTTAAGATTTATCGCACAAAATACAAAAAATATGTACAAATGGCGACCTTAATCTTTATCTTAATTGACACAAATAATTAATAACAAGATACTAGGGCATTAGAATAGTTTTGTAACAAGTAATAGAGAAATGTTACGGTATTTTTCTTTTAGTAAATTAATAAAAAAGCGATTTATAGCCAAACAATGCGTGTGAAAGACAGTTTAAAAAAGTATAGTAGTAGTAGTAGTAAGCACTTTATTGTACATAAGATAAAATTCGACACAAACGTAAAAAAATGTATTACAAGGGCGAGCTTATCCCTAAAAGGGATCTCTTCCAGCTAACCTTAGAGTAACTGAGTTGGAGAGTAAAATAATAGGATAGACAAACATACAATGTTTAAATGTGGTAGGCCGTCTCTTTATTTTACCTTTGTGTAGGTACCTATAGCAAAACATCTAGTGACCTATGTAATCGCTCGCTCGCGTATTTAATAAATCAAGGACCTATATAAAACAAAGTAAGCACTGTAAATTTCTTAGAAACATAATCACCACTTCCAAAAAATAATCACGTTATCTAAACAGCCACCATATAAAACCAAATAAATATAAAATAGGAGCCCGCGCGTGGCACCCCTGAGGGTGTCTCCCTTCAACCCTTTCGGGCCGAGCGTTTCTTCTCCTTCTTTACATTTATTTCTTATGGCCTGTTTCTTCTTCTTAAATTATAAAGCTGGGTGTCACGGGAACGATTTTGATACTTGTCGGAATTTATTTTCAAAATTGCAAATGGGATATTATGGTGAGTATTGGTGTTAGTTTATTATAAGGGTTGTTCGTTTTGGTACTAATATACTACCTTACGTACATGGTTAAAATAAGCTTCAGAAATTCAGTAAATTGTTACCTTACGTTAGCCAATATGCACATTAATGAAAATTTACGGATATGTATATCAAAGGAGGGACACGTCTTGGAAAGTATTAGGTACGTCTGACAATGATACCTACTTATTTTCATATAAAAAAAACTATCATTAAATTAGGTACCTACTTTAATGAAAATCAACATTAATAGGTACTATATTTATAAATGTATGTTAAATGACCAGTTTTTCATCACTGCCCAATTTCATTTATTTACCGAAAACTGTAGTCCCCAAGGTAATAAACTGGGAATAAAATAGCAAACGATAAATGTAAGTATCGGTTGTTTCACAATTCGAATACCAACATTTATGAATAGTCTTAGGGCTTGTTTCACTATCGCCGAACAAAAAATTTTTTTTTTTTATTTGCGTGGGGGAAAATGTTGTGATAGTTTTATCTTATGGATATAATTTATCCAGGGATTGTGAAACGTTGTGGGTTAGTATCACGGCGTCTATAAATCAGCTCGTCTATGGGGCAACTCGTCTAAAAGCAACTGGTTCTACATGTTTTTTTAAGTAGCAGCTTGTCTAAATAGCAATTGGTTTATACAACGACTCGCGAGGAGACTCGACAAAATCCTAACTGGTCAGCACAAGCTAGTAGATGTGGCACTATGGCTATAGTGCCACATCACACACCGAATTATTTCCCGATGTTCTAGAACATTCAAGAGTAAACCTTTGCCACAAAAATCATTTGCCATAAGAACTCAACACAACGTTGCTGAATAAATAATGCGTAATTCATGTTCTCTATTAAATGTTGGGCGAAATTCAGGGTTCAATTGAATTGTCATTTGAGGTGTTTCAAATTGGAGCCCAGGAGTTTAGTAACAAAGGTTTACTCTTGAAAGGCACCATGGCCAGAGCTGCATCTTTCCGCGTAGCTTTTGCTGACCAGTTACGATTTCGTCGAATCTCCTCACAAGTCGTTGTATAGACCCATTGCTATTTAGACGAGCTGCTATTTAAAAAATCATGTAGACCAGTTGCTTTTAGGGGAGTTGATATGTAGATGAGTTGCAATTTAGACAAACTGCGTTTTAGACGAGTTGCTTTATAGACGTCAAGATACTAACCCCATAAAATAAGTTATGGCATTACTAACTCAATAAGAAATAACCATCAAAATTGTATTTAATGTTATTGACAAAATCTGAACTTTAAAAGTTTAAAAAAACGATCAAGTCGAGCCGCGCCGTGTAGATCGGGAGCCGAAATGATGTTACAAAGGCTCGGAACTGGGCTAACACAAGTTTTCTATATTGCTACGCACCCCCGCCACCCAAAGGGTTGAGGGCCCACCTTTGAAGATGCGCAGCTTTTTATATATAATTCCTTTTCCCGCTAAGCGATTCGAATTTCGTAAAGTCTCGAATTTCAGAGGCAAAAATAATTGGTACCGCCGATTTTGCCGTTTATTTGCCGTATTTCGTTTCGTTATTTTTGGAAAGTTTTGGAACTGACTTGGACGGTTTTTTGCGAATCCTTTTTAAGGGTCTGATTACTTTAGTTGATTTTAATGTTTGATTTGTTTTATTGCTTAGCGCTGCCCGCGGGTTTGCGTGGGCGGAACGATTAGTTTGTCAATTTTATAGCAGCTTGTAGGAGTGGGAATGTCAAACTTTTAATCCTTTAAGATGGAGCTTAGATGTTCTGAAGTATTCAATTTTGTTTTAAGATTTACTTACGGAGGACCTATTAGTTGAATTGTTGGATTTTGTTTATTTTTCAAAGTGATACGTGAATAAGCTGAAACCGTCTGATTTTTCAGCTTATATTTTTTTTTAATAACGCAGTGTAGGACGTAAACCCACGAGATGGAAAGACGATCTGATGAAGATCACCGGGAGACGCTGAATGCAGGTCGCTTCCAGCCGATGCGTGTGGAGGTCCAAAGGGGAGGCCTATGTACAACACTGTATGTCTTATGGCTGAAATGATAATGAATATTTGTTAGGTAAGTAAAAACCAGCTTAGTACACTTATTTTTCTAATACTTAATCGATCGAGTATTATGTGATTCTTTGAATAAACAAGTCCCATCAAGTTTCTTACCGGTTCCTCTCGGGGTCTGTGGTGTAGGGTAAGAACCGGAAGTAGTTATGTAACTTAGACCATTAAAAAAAAATGTTGCTATCCCAATTTGAATAAAGGATCATTTGACTTTGACAGTGACTTTATTATAGAGTAACAAGTTCTGGAAATTTTCAGAATTTTTATTTCATTATTTATACAATGTATTTTGTTAATATTTAAACTTATAAATGAACAGACACTTAGTCTTCGAATATCAATAAATTCTGCGTAGCAATGAATACTAGATGGGTTTCAAAGTTTCAAATAAATGCTCATTAAAGAGATGATTTCTACTAATTGGTATTGCTTTAGAAAACTCGTTCATCGCTGAATAGTTTTAGACACGGTTCGGTTCGAGACTTAAATTACGTACATAACGGTCTGGTAGACAATTTTAAATTCAATTAATTGATCACATTGTAACGAATAAGTCTGCCTATAGAAATTGTATACAAGTCTACCTATACAAAATAAGGTTATACCTATAACTAGTCATTGCTATGTACTACAGTTGTGTGTTATTGCGTTAAGGTGAAGAATTGTAGGCACAATACCTTATGGCAATAGAGGCGTATTCAGATATTTATATATATTCCGGGCGCTACTATATACCTATCTGATGTGACTTTATAAATATCAGTGACAGTACGAAAAGTGTTAGAAAAGTACCTATATAATATAACATAATACTTATACGAGGACATTTTAAATTTTATTATATTTTATGTGGGATACACTACTTTCGCTATTATTAAAAATAACTAATTCTATTAAAGTACAAGGAAATCATCAAAATTGTTGAAAAACGTGAAGACAAAAAGTTTCAAACATTTATGAAGATGATAGCAAAAACATTAATACAAATATTGATACTCAGCCGCGGGCTCTATAATTATGTAGGTAGGTACCCATTGTAGATTAACCCTGATATTGAATGATACATTCATTCAAGTAAGATATATCATTCTCAGTTGATTAACAAAGAATGAATAGGAATAGGCACACACGCGGCGTTCAACGTGCGTCGCATGTGGTGTTGACAGCCCTGAGGAAGACAGATTGCCGGTGAGACTTGTGGGCAATTGTATGGAGAGGGCTTTATTACTTGAGTAATTTACCAGAAATATTATTAAATATGCAAATGAGCATTTCCACTTTTAGTAACTCCCAATCAGCGTAAGATTAATATTTTTAATACAGATGGTGTACTTTTTAGGCTCTAGTGCGAGAAGTGGGTCATTTTACGTCGGGTTCAAAACTTCGGAGGGCCATCTGTACTAAAAAACGTCGTACGAGACACGTGCAAAAACGAAATTCGTAACTCGTGTCGATTTATAACACTCCCTATCGGTCGTGTTTTAAAACATCGCCACTCGTTTCGAATTTCATGTTTTTCGCACTTGTGTCGTAATGTACTATTTCATCACGCTTACTGTCTAAGCGCGCCATTGCTTGCATGCATCGTGGGAGTAATGGAAAAGTGAGATTCCCTAGGGAATTATGTGTAGAGAAAAAAAACACGATTTTTTAAAATCGTATCTACTACTTGTCTGTACCTACCCATATTTGAAATCAATATGTTTGCAGTATTTTCTGTGATGTATGAAAAACAACACTTGTAGGGTTATGACGGTACCGTGTTTTTAAGCGCTCACATAAACCGAACCATCATAAGCCACCTGGCCCGTATTATTTGATATAAAACGAATGTATTAAATAGCATCTGTAAAAAAACGAAGTCTTGTTCATTCTTTCCCCACAATCTATTATTAATAACATCAGCGAACGCAAACCTAAAACGCTATCACATCTTAAAGCACACATTTCGTCTCCTTACTTCTCGCTGAGAGAACACACGTGGCCTATCGCGCATCGCCCCGCTACCACGAACGTCTGAAACACCTTTATTGCGAAACGGATTTTAGCAGTGGTTTCGGGTAAGTGGATTAGATTTTAGGTAAGTCTCGATATATGTTTTGTTAAGGTTGGATTAGTGTTTATGATGTATTAGCCGTGTGGTGACGGCAGGAATTATACATTTGTCGCCACCCCAACTCCTCCTGCGGGTGTCGTAAGAGTCGATCGGTAACCTCCAGGTCTGTAGGCTGAGTCACTACCAATTGGTAGTGACTCTGCCTACAAACCTGGAGGTTCCGGTTTCGAATCCCAGCGAGCGCATTATTTGTGTATTTATTTACCACAAATATTTGTTCCTTGGCCATTGCTGTCTATGTATTTTAGTATCTATTTATATATCGATACCTCCTACGTATACTGATGCAAGTGACATTTTTACCATTTTCGTTTTTTTGCATATTTGAGTTCAAAATACTTATATCTACAAGCTATAAAATTTTTGTGGCGAAATTACCGCTAGTTTTTGAAATAAAGTGGCGTATACTGATATAACTAACACCTTTTTTTGGTTTGAACGTCGTATACTGAGCTAAGTGACTTGTACCACTATACGCAGTACACTCATCGCCGCGGGCGGAAGTTATACCAGTATGCGCGAGCAACACTCTAAAATCTACACATAAAAGTAGGCTCTATTGCTTATTATTTAGCAATATTGTTGTTATTTGATTAGTTGTTATGTTAAATTAAATTAATTATGCGTAACCTACCTACCTAACTAAATATAAAAAAATAGTAGATTACTGCTTGCCAGCTAAGCTAATATAGATAGCTGAATATTAGCAAGGCCGAATACGAATACGAATCTGGCCAGCAATTAGGTAGTGTGTTTTTCAAATATGTAATAACACAGCAACACAACTGACGTTCTTTAATTTTCCCACATTTTTTTTCATAACCGTCTTATGTATTTCGAGTGTCCCGTGTTCAATAACAATATATTAGAAGTACATCAATGTAGAAGCTTAGACAGAGCGCTTGCCTGCTAACCGCCTTATATATGTACGGATAAGACCGAAAGGGACAAACTATGTTTATCGGAACGCTAAGTCAAGGGGTAAGAAGATACCGACGGCTGCTCATAAGCATACATATTCTTTGCGAGCCGATATTAAGAATTCTAATTACTAAATGAAATCAGAGCTTACAATATTCCCTTTGGTCCATGGTGAATAACAAGTGGATAATATTCGTAACCATTTAAATTGTTTTCTAATTCATATATTAATGTCTTTAATAATATCGTCTTCTCAAACCTACCACCAGTATTGGATGGACGAATGACACGTCGTTTATAATTTGAAGTCTGATAGCCCAGACAGTAAAAACAGTATATCAGCTACTTATAAAGACATTGAATTTTGACATACTTACACTAAAATGAAAGAAGCCTACTTAGTAGTTCCAATATATACTTCTTTTAATTTGAGTCTTAAATTCATTACTAAGTAAGTAGTTACGTTGTAGAAGTATGAGGAATGCGAATCTGGGAATCGAACCCAGAAAGGTTGCTCAGTATCGGATGGGAATGCAGTACGGTTTAAGATTAAACGCACGGCACTAATTTATATAACTATTTTATTTACACAAGAAATTTACAGACACACGAATGAAGGTTAAAGCAGAAAGGAAAGATAGAATACTAAATTTGGAATAGGAATAACACAAAGCCAAAAGCGAAAGCACAATTTGAAACTACGAATAAACAAGCAAAAACTAAAAGCGTTTTACAAAGCAAATTCGCGAGTGTCTCGATTCGATACAAAGCTAAGCGCGCGTGCAACCAGTACCAGAGTCTAAATCGCATTGGCGGGGCTGCGGCCGCGCAGGTCCTGGGTCCGCCGGGGCGCGGGGCGCGGGCGCGGGCCGGCCGCTGGACAATAGGTGACGCGCGGAGGTGGTGTGATATGCGGTTGCACAAGCTCATAAGCGGTAGCGATTTCTCTCGCGTGTCGATCCGCTACAAGTTCTCCCCTACCGAGACCGTAACTACGGTCGATAGTAGTCGGGAAATCTGACGACTCGTCCACTTTTCGTCTTCTTCTCAGGCGTGGGCACGCTGGTGTTGTCCTTCGTCCATGGTGGAACCGCCTGGTGAACGTCTTCCTTCATGACGTAAGCTGGTTTCAGTCTGTCAACTGTTACCGTGACCTCTTTTCCTGACACTTCTATGTCGTAGGCCTTGTCACTTCGTCTTATCACTTTATGCGGCCCAGTGTAGGCAGCATGAAGAGGGCGACGTGCTGGTCCCTGCCGGAGAAACACGTGACTGCTCGTCTTAAGGTCCTTGGGTAGGTAGAAAAGACGGTTGGAGTGCCAGGATGTTGAGTGAGGAGAGAGCTTGTTCATGTGGCTTCGCAGGCGACCCGCGAAGTCAGTAATGTCTACCGGCTCGCTGGAAGGTGTGAAGAACTGTCCAGGCAAACGAAGTGGCTCGCCGTAGACAAGTTCTGCTGGTGATGCTTGCAGGTCCTCCTTCCAGGCACTACGAATTCCGAGGAGAACCAGGGGAAGCGCTTCGCTCCAGTGGGTGCTCGTGTGGCACGCGATGGCAGCCTTGAGTTGCCGGTGCAGCCTCTCGACCAAGCCGTTGGCCGCGGGATGATAGGCCGTGGTAGTGTGATGAGTGGAGCCGGTCAGTTTTGCGATGGCCCTGAAGAGGTGCGATTCAAACTGTCGGCCGCGGTCTGTGGTGATGTGTTCTGGACAGCCAAAGCGAGCTACCCAGCCCGACACGAAGGCTGCGGCGCAGGTATCGGCAGTTATGTCCGACAGGGGGTACGCCTCAGGCCAACGGGTGAACCTGTCGATGGCAGTGAGGCAGTACCTGTAATTATGAGAAACAGGTAAGGGTCCCACCAGGTCAAGGTGCACGTGACGGAAACGTGCTGAAGGTAACTTGAATTGTGCCAAAGGTGCGGATGTGTGTCTATGCACTTTGTTTCGCTGGCATTGAAGACACGTCTTGGCCCATCGTCGGCAGTCGTTCCTCACCCCGGGCCATACGAACCTTTGCGTAATTAGACGCACCGTAGGCTTGACCCCAGGGTGGCTGAGGTTATGTAGAGAGTCGAAAGCGATCCGGCGTAAACTGGGAGTGATGTATGGTCTCGGCTCTCCAGTAGAGATATCACAGTAGATGGGCAAATTGGCGTATTGTACCTTCTGAAGCTGCAGTGAGGTGGTTGACCCGTGTTCCATCAATGTCTGCAACTCTGCATCTGCCTTCTGTTCCTGAGCTAGGAGTTGGTAGTCCAGAACCGGCGGACTAAGAACCTCTTCGATGCGGGAGAGTGCATCGGCGACCGTATTGTCTTTTCCAGCCAGGTATCTAATGTCTGTGGTGAACTGGCTGATGTAGTCTAGATACCTGAACTGGCGAGGTGAGCAGTTGTCGCGACGGGTTGTAAAGGCGAAGGTGAGAGGCTTGTGGTCCGTATATATAGTGAACGTGCGAGCCTCCACCATGTGCCTGAAGTAGCGTATCGCTTCGTATATCGCGAGCAGCTCGCGATCGTAGGGGCTGTACTTCTTCTGCGATGGGCTTAGTTTACGGGAAAAGAAAGCTAAAGGTTCCCATTTACCTTCTTTCTTCTGCTGCAGAACAGCTCCTATCGCTGCGTCTGAAGCGTCCGTCTCAATAGCTAACTCTGCTTCCATATCGGGGTGAGCTAAAAGAGTTGCTCGAGCAAGGCTGGCCTTACACTTCTCGAATTGCTCCCGTAGTTCTGGGGTGGGCTCCACTGGCTGCGAGCCCTTGATCTTCGGACCGGCAAGAAGCGAATTGAGTGGTGCTTGTAAAGATGCTGCACCAGGAACGAACCGTCGATAAAAGTTCATCATTCCTAAGAAGCGCCTTAACTCTTTTATCGTTTTAGGCATTGGGTATTCGTTAATTGCTGCCACCTTGGAGTCTAATGGTCGAACACCTGCCGCAGATACAGTGTAGCCCAAAAAAGATACCTCCTGACGTCCAAAAACACATTTAGCAGTGTTGATGAGGACGCCGTATTCCTGCAGGCGCTCGAAGAGTTTTCGAAGGTGTTGTTCGTGCTGGGCTTCAGACTCAGAATAGACTAATATGTCGTCGATATACCCATAGCAGAAGTCCATGTCTCTCAGCACTTCGTCGATAAAGCGCTGAAAGGTCTGTGCAGCGTTCCGTAATCCGAAGGTCATGTACGGGAAGTCAAAGAGACCAAACGGTGTGGTAATCGCTGTTTTAGGTATATCCTCAGGATGGACTGGTATCTGATTATACGCCTTCACAAGGTCAATCGTGCTGAAGACTTTCTTACCCGCCAGCTGGTAAGCAAAGTCCTGGATGTGTCTGACTGGATACCTATCTGGGACGGTCCTGGCATTCAGTGCTCTATAATCTCCACACGGCCTCCAGCCGTCGTTCTTCTTGCGTGCCAGATGTAGAGGAGAAGACCAGGCACTTTCTGACCTGCGTGCCGTTCCACTCTGCAACATGTCGTCGAATTCTTTCCTGGCAATCTGTAACCTTTGTGGATCTAGGCGACGCGGACGGCTGGAAACCGGTGGGCCAGGAGTAGTCCTTATGTGATGCACTGTGGAATGCTTAGGGATATTTAGCTTACCAGCTGGACGAGTTACCTCCGGATACTCCCTCAGTAGCTCATGGTATGCCGTATCGCTGAGGGTTGTGCGCACCGACGAGATGCTATCGACTCCTTTATGGTACGGCACGGTTACTGAGAGGAACGTGACGGCGTCGATGAGCCTATGATTATGGCAATCGACAAGTAACTTATAGAAACTTAAAAAATCGAATCCAATGATTGGCTTGGAAACGTCCGCTATGGTAAAACGCCATTCAAAATCCCGTCGTAATCCCAGGTCCAGGTGTAGATTGAGGTAGCCATAGGTGGGTATTGGTGTACCATTTGCAGCGAAGAGTTGGTACTTGGTCTTGCTGTTTGAAGGCACCCGGACGGCTGACCGTGGATAAACACACAGGTCTGAACCTGTGTCGACGAGGTATTGTACCTTTGATTTACGGTCCGTAACGAACAGGCGGCCTGATGACACGGGGCAGACATTTGCGGCCACCAAATGCTGCCTTTTTAGTTTAACGATGAATTAAAGCTGCATGGAGCCTTGCAGTTCTTGGCGTTGCCCCCAAACTGGTAGTGGTACCAGCAATGCGGGTGTCCGTCCGGTCGGCTACGAGATCTCTGGCGTGACCTAGACTTAGATCTGAAACCCCGACGATGGAAATTGCCTCTGCTATGAGAACGAGAGCGGGAGTATGTACCTTGGTTTCGGAGCAAGGATTCTACTTGGCGTGTCAACTCTTCCACCCTGGCTTCTAAAGTAGATCCTTGCGTGGTATTGGTTGCAAGAGCGGTGCTGGCTGTAGCGGCGGCGACGTGGGCAGAAGATTTAGTGACGTCATTGACCCGATCGGCCAATTCTGCTACGTCATCCAAGTTCTGGTTCGGCTGCGAAGCTACTATTGTATGCACATTAGGTGGGAGACGGCTAGCCCAAATGGTACGAATAAATTCGTCTGGAATGGTAGGTCCAGCCAGATCACGCAGGTGACGCAAGAATTGTAACGGCTTGCGGTCACCCAATTCTTCATGCTGAATCAGTTGAAGGGTTTTCTTTTCTCGAGTCGCCGAAATGCGCTTTATTAGTTCACTCTTAAATTTATCGTACCTGCCTGTCCTCGGTGGATTAACTAATATATCCTTCATAGTTCTTGCGTATTCTTGGTCGAGCTGCGATGCCACGAAATTAAATTTGGTACCATCACTCGTGACATTAGAGAGCTCGAATTGTAGTTCCACTTGTGCAAACCATACCTCGGGTTCCTCTGGCCAGAATGGTGGAATGCGAACACCAACACGAAACAACTCGCTTGAAATTCCGCTACCGCTTGTACTTGGACCACCGCTCAACTTGATTCCCGGGCCGGCGCCGGTTAGCGTCGAACCTGCACCCACGCCGCTGCCATGTGCTCCCGCTCCTGGTTCTCCAGATCCAGCTCCATCGCCGCCCATGTTGTTCAAAGTCGGGCTGTCACCAATGTAGAAGTATGAGGAATGCGAATCTGGGAATCGAACCCAGAAAGGTTGCTCAGTATCGGATGGGAATGCAGTACGGTTTAAGATTAAACGCACGGCACTAATTTATATAACTATTTTATTTACACAAGAAATTTACAGACACACGAATGAAGGTTAAAGCAGAAAGGAAAGATAGAATACTAAATTTGGAATAGGAATAACACAAAGCCAAAAGCGAAAGCACAATTTGAAACTACGAATAAACAAGCAAAAACTAAAAGCGTTTTACAAAGCAAATTCGCGAGTGTCTCGATTCGATACAAGTTAAGCGCGCGTGCAACCAGTACCAGAGTCTAAATCGCATTGGCGGGGCTGCGGCCGCGCAGGTCCTGGGTCCGCCGGGGCGCGGGGCGCGGGCGCGGGCCGGCCGCTGGACAATAGGTGACGCGCGGAGGTGGTGTGATATGCGGTTGCACAAGCTCATAAGCGGTAGCGATTTCTCTCGCGTGTCGATCCGCTACAACGTCTTACTGTACGCGCCTAAGAAGTATTGAAGTATGGCATCGCATTCGTGTATATATTTATTTTGTAAAAGCACCGCCGAATTATTTATGTTGATGTTATTTCTTCATTTTTAGGGTTCCGTAGCCAAAATGGCAAAAACGGAACCCTTATAGATTCGTCATGTCCGTCTGTCCGTCTGTCCGTCTGTCACAGTCGATTTATTCGGAAACTATAAATGCTACGGTAACAAAATTTGGTAAGGATATGTGTTGTATAAACCGCTATAGGATTATGATACTAAATTGTAAAAAAAACCATTGGGGTGGGGGCCCTCCATACATGTAACTGAGGGATAGAACATTTTTTTTAGTTGTATATAAGCGTGTGGGGTATTAATAGAAAGGTCTTTGAAAATTATATGAAGGTTTATAAATCTCATTTTTATTTAAGCAAATCGTTTTCGAGATATCAGCTCTCAAAGTCTGAAAAGTGTGTCCCCCCCCTCTATTTTTTAAACTACGCGATATAAGATTCTAAAAAAAATATATATTATGCACATTAATAAACTCTATCAACGATTTTTGGTTTGATTAAATTATCTCCTATACTTTTTGAGGTAGGTTGATTTAACTGTATTTTTTTAATAATAAATTGATAATGGTACGGAACCCTTCGCGCGCGAGTCCGACTCGCACTTGGCCGGTTTTTTATTTTTTATGTTGGCCCAACAAAGTGGCTCCACTCCACCTGATCGTAAGTGAAAAGTAGAGACCAAATCGCTTCAATTATTATATTGCCTTTTGATGTTGTAAGACATGTCTTGATTACTTGAAATTAAAACAATGTGTTTGTTTCAAGACTTTCTTCCAGTAACCATTAATCCGGTAGGACACTAAGAATAATAAAAAATATACTTATGGAAAAATGATGGTAAATCAGTTTTATTTTTTTTATTTTAAGCGTTTTTTTCTTTGTATTTATATACTTTTAGACTTCCTGCAATGCCCATAACATACAAAAAAAGCTTCAACGTATACTAGTACATGATTAATCAATTTAGGCGTATACTGGTACAAGTGACAAATTAGGCGAAAACTAACCAATAAAAAACATCAGAGCAACAACTCCGGTTTGTTTAGATATTTACGGTGCATGATACAAAATATACATCAAAGGCACTAAAAATATATCCGTATTCATCGAGTCATAGTATACTACGTATACGGTAGTTGTCTCAGTTCATCAAAAACAAGAACTCGTCAATTTCACGTATACTGGTGTAACTACCATTTTTTCAAAAACTACTAATTATTTCAAAAAAGTAAATATGTAGATTGTATTAAAATGTACTTGTTATAAATTCTTGAAAATATCACGAAATTATTTCATTGTATGAGCTAGTTACAGAACTTTGTACCTTTGAACAGCTCTCCTGGAAAATGATGATTTTGCACTTGCACCAGTATACGTAGGAGGTATCGATATTATTGTCGCCTGGTACCCACATTACAAGCCTTGATTGAGCTTACCGTGGGACTAGGTTGATTTGTGTAAGATGTCCCAAGATATTTATTTATACTAATATGTAAATGACCATGTTAGCTTAAAAAGAGCTACACCAAAAACAGCTACACCAAGTACACCTTCAAATTTTCATGTGTTACTTGTATTATTTAGAGATACATTGGTTGCTTCACTATATCCCGGTACCCTGCTGCATTTCCATAGTCTCATGGTACCGGAAGTGATGGATTAGGTTCCGGTTTCCGTCCGCTTAATTGGCCGCACGGGAGACTCGCCTTAAACTAACATACTCGCTCCATTTATAACCAATGAAGGCTGGTTACACATTGCTAAAGGTGCATTGATACCAAACGAACATTCGCTATTCTAACCCCCCCCCTCTACGAAATTCGATCGTTACACAAAACGTGATTGGTTGATTTTGTAGAGCTGGGGATAGAACAGCGAATGCTCTTTTGCTCTGAATGCACCTTTAGACTCAGCTGCTACCGTGAACTTCGGCATCTGCTAATTTCGAGAATTTGTCTCTGTCACTCTCATAACCCCTTCGTTGGAGTGACAAGAGACGAATCTTCGAAATTTACGAATTTTGGTGTTCGCGGTAGAATGCTTGTTTAGGAAATGAAGACACGTGAGATATATGTGTATGCCTTGCAGCCAGATGCTATACTTTCCGCACAAATTCTACGAGTTTTACAGGAGTTCTTACTCTTAATATTGGAAAAGGTTTAGAAAGTAATGAGGTCATCATCAGCCTATGATAGTCCACTGCTAGACGTAAGCCTCTCCTATTAACTATGCGTAAAGACGCATTAGGAGGTAAATGCCCATAATCGCCACGCTGGGCAAGCGGATTGGCGATCGCAGTAATGTGTCCACTATGATGACGCTGCTGCCCATCATCAATCTTTTATCAAATACTGGTCAGTGACACTTCAATCCCTTAGTCGACTCTTATGACACCCGCAGGAGGAGTTGGGGTGGTGACAAAGGTATTCTTACTGCCGTCACCACACGGCCTCAGTCAGTAATGAGGTACAGACTCTTAATAGACACCCGTCTGCAATATCCCTTAAATTAACATTAACCAATGTAATATTTATGAATGTTTTGGCCTAATATATTTTGGTTTATTAGTAATTAAATGAATAAATAAATATCTCGGGACATCTTACAAAAATCTACCTGTTTCCACGGTAAGCTCATTAAATCATTGTGATGTCGACCAGGAGACGATATATATAATAGATCGATACACATAGATACTTAAACACATAGACAGCCACAACCATGGGACAAATATTTGCGATGAAATTGCGGCGAGGACATTATTTGTGTATTTAGCATAAATAATGCCCTCGCCTAGATTCAAACTTGAAACCTCCAGCTTTATACCCAGGGTCACTACCAACTAGTCTAAGGAGGCTGACAATTAGAAGTGATAATCCCAGTTCTTATGAGACCCATAAAAGCAAAGTCATCATTCCCAGCTCACCAAAATCCCCAAACATTCACAAATCGTCAGTCACCCGTATCTGCATGTACAGATTATGCAAACAGCCCCAATTCATCAGTCACCCTGGAATTGCCTAATTCCCTTATCAGTACAGGGTGACACGAAACAGGTAACGTAGCAGGACGCGTTAGGGGCGGGTTTTGATTGGCTAAGGAATGAAGAATTGCATTAAGTGTTAGCATTAGGTTTGTGCAAAACACATTTAGTACAGCCTTGACATTAATCGCTTAAATTGCTTATTTTATATGCATCTTGCTTGCTAATATACCAGAAAAAGCGAGATGCACAGAAAGTAGGTAGAAGCTAACGATTAAGGCTATGGTAAACATATGTTTTCATTCTCACCATTTAGATGGTTGGCGGTCCTCAACTGTGCGCTTTTCTCGTAACTTCCTGCCTCAGACAACTAAACTTTGGAACGAACTGTCACAAGCGGTGTTTCCGGACCGATACGACCATCAAACCTTCAAGAAAAGAGCGTACTCCCACCTTAAAGGCCGGCAACGCATTTGCGACGCCTCTGGTGTTGTGGGTGTCCATGGGCGACGTTAATCGCTTTCCATCAGGCTATTCGTCTGTTCGTTTGCCACCTATAGCATAAAATATATATATATATATATATATAGAAATGTTATAACTAGGTATGTTAATTATACGAAGTGGCAATGGGCAGGTCACATTGCGTACAGAGCAGATGGTCGATGGGGTCGAAAAGTGCTCGAGTGGAGACCACGGCTAGGCAAACGCAGCGTAGGACGTCCACCCACAAGATGGACAGACGACCTTATGAAGGTCGCCGGGACACGCTGGATGCAGGTCGCATCTAACCGGTACATGTGGAGGTCCAGAGGGGAGGCCTATGTTCAGCAGTGGACGTCTTGTGGCTGAGATGATGATGAATCGTTTACAATCATACAATACACGTCTAACAAGCAATTATAAAAGTATATAAAATCTCAGGAAAGTAGAGGACGACCTAATAATCTGTACTTTATCTCAGTAGAAACCAAAAAAAATAATACCATGGCTGACTTTCCATTTCATTTGAAGTCATTGACACATGTCGTGAAAATCAATAAGTATTAATATCAATGAAAAAGTATTTAAAATCCTTTTTTTTATACGAAAGCCTGCACCACACAATTTTTTTCTTTTTGCTCAATGGTTGACTGGTAGATAATGTACTTTTTTTATGTGACGAAAGTAGACAACTGAGCTCTCAGTCCACCTGATGGAAAGCAGGAACTGAGGCCCATGGACATAGTGACCAAAAAATCGCCTATGCACTGCCTACCCTGAGGACTTAGATGGATTGCCTCTATGCCAGTAATTACACCGGCTATCTTACCCCCAAACCATGGGGACAGGACTATTTATTTTTCCTTTAGTGTAATAAAGATTTTAAAAAAGCTTCTCTTTTCAGTAATTTTAGTCAAGTATCATATTTGACATAACATTAATATTTGAAACAAATAAACTCAAAAGTAAATAACCTCGTAGGCAGAACAACACTTTTCAATTTGCTTTCCAGCACGCGTCACCCAAAAAGTTTACCCTCTAATCCCACTTTTTAATCCGTGACCGCTTTGAAAAGTGCGTCTAAGAGTTCTCACTAATGGGTTAAGAGGGGAGGGAATTTTTGGAAGTTTCCAGAATAATTAGAGGCGATCGCATTAGGGCCGTCACTTTTGCTTTATGACAGTCCGCGGGGACACCGCTTTGACGGAATTTATTAGAGATTTGCGGAACTTTTGGACTTTTTGCGTAAACGTGTTGGGAAAAGGAATTATTGTGGTGTGTTTTATCTTTTGGGCTTCTGTAGTTAGGCATCTATTCTCGAGATTGAACTAGAGCTACAATAATCCCCAAGTTAAAATATTAAAAAACCGATTTCAACTGATTTCTCCAAGATCCCATCATCACACCTCGACTTAGTGCCAACGGGACAATCTTGGTTAATATTGAAGTCGGTTAAAATAAGAATTATCGAAATCAGTTTGCGTGATATTGAGTTATTCGTCCATTTGTCGTGCACATGCTTAATGCAAATTTAAGCATAATAATTTGTTTTTTATTAACTGTCGTGTAATGTCGTGTAACAATATACATATAAATAAAATAAAATAAGAGTCGCTCGCAGACCACGAACCCTATAAAGTGTTCGAAACTTCGGAATGAAGTTAAAATTAATCAATATACGCGAGTTTATACGTTTTCATAATTTTATTTCATGTGTAATCCTCGCGGTAGCCGAAGAAAATATTATGAAATAAAATAAATTTAGATTTACATGGTCTCAATAATTGCATTGTCAGAAAGAACTAGACCAAATTAAATAATTATTATTAGTGTGTTTTGGCATAATTTCTTAATTCTATACATAACAGATAATTGTATACCTACACCATTTCAAATACCATGGCCCGATGCCACTGCAAAGTTTTATGTGGCATCGGGTCATGGTATTTGAAATGGAGTATAACCTGTATTGGGGTTGGTCACGGGTTGTCCAGAACGCAATTAATTTTCTTTTCGTTGTAAATAAATCTGAGCTTGACGTGGCAAAATAATATTAACTATGGACGTCCACTGCTGAAATTACCAAGGATTGGAGGATCTTGATTCGTTTTATTTCTGGCATTGAAGTTGAAGTACAAAAGGTATCCATTTAAAAAAGGGGCCAGTTACCTACCAGCTCCATTTGACATTAAAAATCTCATATTACTTAACAGATCGTAAATTAAACTAACCAGCCATACCTACTATAGAATTAACAACCGTCGCAATGGTACCAAATGGTATAACCAACCCTTATTTTTCTACGTCTTGAATCATACTACCTTCACGATTGTATTCACTTAATTCAACCACAAACCGAATAACATTCCCATTAAATTTAAAACAGAACAGCTGCACCAAGGCAAGAATCTGAAATATTTTTCTAATTTCCAATTCAACCCAATATTTTGTGAACTAATAATATGCAAAAAGCATCACGTACGTGGCACGGTGTGGTACTGCTGTTCGTGCATGGATTTTAATTATTGTCATGTACCGAATACGGGTCTAATAAATGTCATTATGAACTTTTACCAACATCCCTCCACCCTTACTAAAAACCCACACAGCTTTACTACCTAAGCATAAGCGCTAAAGTCCTTTAACTTGTTATTTATCAAGTCCAAAGTTGTGTTGGCATGGATATAGTTCTTTAATGGAACCGCAAAGCGTGCGTGACAATGATGGTACGTAAATATAAACGTCTGTGTATGCTCGTGTAAGATATATTCGGTCTCAACTTTCAAGGTATTGTAGGATAGTATTGCCTTGGCTTGCTTTATATGGCGTTAATCATTTTGCATTGTTTTGCGATTTGATCGGTGAGTGGTAAATTATCTTGTGCCGAGAATGATAGTAAAATATAATTATCTGGGACTTATACGTACGTTAAATATACAATAAGTACATTTTAGACAAATAAGTAGGAGCACTATTTGCAGTTGTTTCTCATCTGTTAACAGACATCTGATAACAGTTCAACCACATATAGCTATGCCCAAAAATACAATAAAATAGGTAACAAAGTTTGTCTATCAATATAGGACTGACTATCGTTACATACATATTATTATGCTCTCTACTCCTACATGTGTTAACATTGGTGTACACAGAAATATTTACCAACAACATATAAACTGATACACCAAAAATTGTATTCGTAACTTTCTTAAGGTGCGGTTAAACTAAAAGAGCATTCGCTGTTCTAACCTCCCACTCTACGAAATTCGATCTGTACACAAAACGTGATTGGTTGATTTCGTAGAACGGGCGCTAGAACAGCGAATGCTCTTTTGGTTTAAACGCACCTTTAGATGTACGCGAAGAGAAGCAGTAGAATGCTCATAGCGATCCTGCGTCACCGCGTCAAAAGCGGAGATGGCACTCGTTGGGTTTTTAGACGGTAGTGGAGGTCAATGCTCCGTAGTCCGTCATACCTGTCTCACGACAGGATGCGTAAAAGCATTTTCCCAACGTAAAACAAAAGATGTACGCGAAGAACGGCGTTACGTACCCGACATTATAGTGGAATGCACCATTACAATTAAATTGTCATAACGATTGCTCCGTCCATATATGCTAATGGATAAAATCATCAAAGAAAAAAACACTTAACCCACCTTTATCGTATCCAAATATCGAACCAAAACAGAACAATACGAATCAGTAGGCTGTGTAACGGCGTTTGCGCGAAACACCCTTAAGGGGGGTGAATGAGGACAGAGGGGGTGCCCCCACTTAAGTCCTACCCTTTAAAGATTCCAGCGTCCTCTCATTTTTAAGACTTTACAATACTAACACATACATATCGAGGGTGGTTAATTTGTATTAGACGTTGGTGTGTGTTCTTAAATTTCTTTCGGAATTAAGACAGGGGGTGTAAGATGGGATTTTTCCGTGTTACCGGTAATTAGGGACGTCAGGATTCATTAGGGATGCAGGGACGGTAATGAGAGTGGCGTGTGCACATTAGAATATGGCGGTGATGAGGTAATTGCAAAGTGATCCTGTAAGGGCACTTCAAATGAGTCTCAACTAAAATAATGAATCTATAAATAAAATAAATCATTTAATATTTTGGGACATCTTACACAAATCGACCCAGTCCCACGGTAAGCTAAGCTCAGTTAAGGCTTGGGTACAGTTGGGTTCAAAATTTCGTGGAGTTTATGAATGAATTCATTCATAAATCGCCCATGCAATTCTGAACGCCACTGTACATCACAAGCCTTAGCTGAGGTTCAGGTTGGGATCTTTTCGGCCTCTGCCAGATCTTTTGCGGATCCTAAATCATACGTTGAAAAGAACATGTCTAGTCAATTCAAATTACAGAAGGAAAAACCACCTTACTTTTAACAGAATAATGTGTGCATTTGCCCTGATTTTTTTTAAGCATTGGACATGTTTTTTCCGTGGACCCCTCATATCGGACCATTTCGGGTCTTCATAATAAAGGATTCCCATTTTTTTGTACCATACGCTTGAAAATATCCCGTTGTCAGGTCTACTAGCTATGGCCAAGGGCGAACAAAAAACTGGCGGATATTGAAGTTTTGTGAATCTCAAATCTAATTACAGAAAACCGAAAGGTACATATGCCCTTAGAGTATGGTCAAAGGCGATGTAAGGGATAGCATGTACCCTAGAAAATTTACTGGTGATTGCTAAGATCGAGTGGCCGAGCGGTACAGGCATCAGCCGCGAAAGCTGAGTAGGTACGTGTGTTCGATTCCGACCTCGGACGTTGGTGATCTTGGTCTAATTTTCTTTGGTATATGATATCCAATATTTATAATTTCTGGCGGATATTTTTGGAACTTTTGGATTTTTTGCAACGGATCTCGGAGCAAATCAGAATACGGAGCTGGCAACACTAGTTATATATTTTATAGTAAGGAATTCCACTTAAATAACCCCGTGTGGTGACGGCAGTAAGAATACATTTGTCACACCCCAAGTCGTAAGAGTCGACTAAGGGATTAAAGTGTCACTGACCATTCTACAAGATTGATGATGGGCAGCAGCAGCGTCATCATAGTGGACACATTACTGCGATTGCCAATCTGCTTGCCCAGCGTGGCGATTATGGGCATTTACTTCCTAATGCGTCTATACGCATAGTTAATAGGAGAGGCCAGCAGTGGACTAACATGGGCTGATGATATGATGTGAACCTGTGTGTGTCCTTACAATCCTGATTCAATAATATCCCAAGCCCAGAAGCTGACTTCAAAACGACTTCCAAGTAAAATCGATTTCTTTAAATGGCTTAACCAGAATAACGTGACGTAAATAAACGAACTCATTAACATATTAACGAGCCCTGGGAGATTAAGCGGGACGCATCTTGAACTGCAAAAAATCTTATTTCTAAGCACTCAAGGCCTACCATGAGGATTGAAAATCGAAAAAAAAATCCATATTCAATGCTACGTTGGTAGTGGCCCTACCCCCAGGTCAAAGATACCATCAATCTACATAGTGTTCTTATACACGTCACAAATAAAGGTCAAAAACAAAAGAGTTATATAGTTTTCTAAAAGAAATATTGTTTTTCGCTTCTCCTGAACCAGCATTTTGTTCTTTACGACAACGGAATCAAAAGCTCTCTATACATATATCATTATAAAATTTTCTTTTGAGTTTTTTCGCAAAACTGGGGCTATAAGTAATAAATAATAAGTAATAAAAAAGATCGATACATTATTTTATTTTGTAATGACACAGTTGAAAATAAAAAAGGTAAACAAATATGGCCGACTTTCCATAGCATGTCTTTAACACATATCGCGAAATACGTTCGCAGATATATTTTTACGTTAATACTAATAAATATCAATAATTTTAATGGAAAATGTATGTGAGTAAGGTTTAGGGGTTTAAGTAGGTGATAAAACCAAGATTGGCCGTGTGGTGACGGCAGGAAGAATACATTTGTCACCACCCCAACTCTTCCTGTGGGTGTCGTAAGAACCGACTAAGGGATTGAAGTGTCACTGGCCATGTTTGATAACGATTGATGATGGGCAGCAGCGTCATCATAGTGGACACATTACTGCGATCGCCAATCCGCTTGCCCAGCGTGGCGATTATGGGCATTTACCTCCTAATGCGTCTATACGCATAGTTAATAGGAGAGGCCTACGTCCAGCAGTGGACTATCACAGGCTGATGATGTGATGATGATGATGATGATGAAAACCAAGATTGTGTTCTCAAAGTGTGTGATTATGAATTAATACAAGTTTACAGGTTTGTTCACCTTTTTTTAACTGAAAAATGGTATAAACATCAAATACATATCATACTTTATATTCTCCCCCACACGTCTTAGCTAGATGAAACAGATCCAACTAAAAACTACTATATAGCAAGAAAACTATCAACACGCCATCTATTAACGAAAACTAAAACAACTTCAAACAACAAGTTGGGTCGCCAATTAGTGGACGTGAATGTCCATTGTACGGGACGTCGGAACTGGGGCGTACTCGAAAGCTGTTTACGACGTAAATGCAGCTTTTGCGGTTTTAAATTGGAAGGGTGTAGTTTTAGAGGATTTTTTTAAATATACTCAGTAAAAATCAAAACAACTATTTTCAGTACCTACATAAATTATGGATTTTATACGGCATAAGCTTTTCTTTCAAATTGTTATACTGGTATAAGAGATGATTTATAAAAAAATGTCTAGGAATATAAATAAATAATTCCATGAATTCTGTACTATGTTGGTTCATCAATGAGTCATGATAATCAGACATTATACATTTTACACAAATTTTGGTGCAGCTTGGGAGACGATTAATTACGATGTATGTATATATAATTATGACGTTACAATTGGGAATATACCTATAATAGATGCCTTTAACCCAACGCCAACAACGCTATATCAAAATGCTGGTAAAATATTGATATTTGTAAATCTGATGATAATACACTTATTTAGGTAACTATCAATACAATACATAGCAACAAGATAGATCACCAATTAGTGGACGTGAATGTCCATTGTACGGGACGTTGGAACTGGGGCGTACTGGAGAGCTGTTTACTACGTAAATTTGCCGATTTTGCAGATTTTCAATTGTAGTTTTAGCGGTATTTTTAAATAAGCATACCTACTCTGTAAAAAAATAAACAACGATTTTCAGTAATTACCTACACACAGGGTTAAGAGTGATTGTAAAATAAAAGGGAATGAATAATTTTAATTAAACTGACACGCTAAATCATGACACGCTCCTGTAAAAAGCTGGAAATCACTATTTTACCAAAAAATGCAAGGAAACCTTGGTAACTTGAAATTAAAACAAACGACATATCCACCGCAACGACAGCCAAGTTAATTTAAAAAGGCTCCATTTATATTCAGGTGCGCGCGGGCAAACAAGGGGCAACATGTGCGACTTGGCTCGTTCTCTACACGTCACTGTAATGAATGTTAGCTTTGAGTTGCTAACGTGACCGACGTTCCGAGTGGCTTTATAAATGACTGGGAATTCTTTCAGTGGAAAGGTTTTTTGAGAAAATGTGCGAAGGGGCTTTAGTATCTTCCGATTTAAAATTTAACAAGTTCTTTTTAGGGTTCCGTAGCAAAAATTGCAAAAACGGAACCCTTATAGTTTTGCCATGTCCGTCTGTCCGCAGCATTTTTCGAGTACCTCCCCAACTGGTGAAGTGGAGATGATTTTTTTTATTTGCTGTAATCCTATAGTGTCTCTTAAAAAGAAAAAGGGTCTTAGAAGAAAGTTTTTTTTTTTAAGTCAATAATTTTGGAGTTAATTGCTCTAGAAGAAAAAAATTGTCCCTCTAACTTTTGAAAAATATTGAAAAAATCATGAATAGTGGGTTTATAGAATACTTTAAAATAAAAGTATTTTAAACAAAATCGGCCTAGCCGTTTTTGAATAACTACGGAACACTTTGTTGAGCATGGCCCGACATGCTCTTGGCCGATTTTTTATTTATTTATTTTTTACCACAGACGAAAGGTAATTACTGCAAAACTATACTAATGTATCTGGTGAGTAGAAGTATGCTATCTATGAACTCGTATAAAGAGATTCTCTGAGGACCGTTTTGACCGTTCGGATTCGTCATTCTCGTCCCGCGATTCTCACCAAAACGGTCGGCCGAGAAGCAACAACATTGATTACGCTAGACTTGGTATTTTTACTGAATTACGTTTCCATTAATATAACACTCTTAGGGTCATCTCTTGTAACAATACTTGCCGAGCCGAGACGACAATAACGAAGTAAAAACGCTGTAAAGACGCTGAATTCGCCCTATAAAGGTGCATTTAGACCAAACGAGTATTCGTTCATTCTATCCCCCACTCTAGTTTTAAGTACTAGTAGTTACACTACCTATGAATCATAGATTCTAGTTATTCAGTGCAATCTTCAACAAATAATACTTACTTTAAAGAATATAACGTAAAAGTTCTACATTATTAATAATTCGTAAAATAACGGATCCAGTTGGATATCAAAGCAATCAGTGACAAAAGGAAAACTTTGACGAACCAACAAACGGGTTTCAAACAACCCACTCGACAAATTAAATTAATTCGTGGTATGCCTAATCACTTTGTCCGTTTTCTTGCTGACCTTTTTTCCAAAATGCTATACAAGTTAAAGATAAAACTATATTACTTACGAAAAAAAAAATTGTACATTACTTGTACTACTTCGTGGCTTACCACATGTTTAGTTTTTTTCCCCGAGCAAAATAGTTTATTTTAATGAAAAATATAGTATTAAAAACGCATTTTATTTTCATAAATCAAATGAAAACGCATTCGCATCCCGATTATTTGGATTTTTTTGTACCTGCGAGTGGCACTATATGAAGCTTCTTTGATTTCTTACTGAAAATAAATAATTTTCTCTAAATTGGGCGACTAATAAAATATTCATGCAAGATAGTAATTTATGCATGGAACCTAATTTTAATAGCATAATTAAAATGCATTTACCTAACTATAAAATCACAACTCATAGGCTCATAAAATTTCATATTAGGTAATATTATTAACCGTACTCACATTACCACACAAAAGTTATCTCATACCATAAATAATGTTGCAAAAACGGCTAAAAACCGCCTAATTCGAGCATAAATATTTAGGGCGAGCGTTGAATTTTAAAGGCTATTTGAACCTACACTCTATCCCGATCGCGGGATAATTTATCTTTACGAAAGAAAGGGGTGGGTTTAGGGTGGGGGGGGTCCAAAAATTGGGTAAAAATGTTGCCAACCAGCGATTAAAGCGGGGGAGATGCGTTGTATTAATCACCACCCGCCTCGAGTCGTCTTCGAGGATTTTAGGGGAAGAATACAGAGCTGCTACTACACGCACGCCTTGCTAAAGGTGCGTTCAAACCAAAAGAGCATTCTCTGTTCTATGCCCCGTTCTACGAAATCAACCAATCACGTTTTGTGTAACGATCGAATTTCGTAGAGTGGGGGGTTAGAATAGCGAATGCTCTTTTGGTTTGAATGCACCTTAAGATGCCTTTCTGCAATCGCACACGATAAGCGATAAGTAATTAATATATTAAAATGATAGATTCGAACGAATCGCGTGACCATAATGTATGGAAAGGGTCACGTGATTTTTCGTACGTCTGTCATGAATTCTCGTACATTTATCACTTTTCGCTTATCGTATGCGATTGCTGGATGATACTGCATCTCAAAAAACCAACTGCTTGGTCTGTGGGTTGGGACCTTTTATTTTTTTTTTGTTTTCAGTAAAGATTACTATGGTAATATTATCATTAATATCTGTGTCAGACTCATTATTTTTTTATTAAACTTTAAAAACGCTTTGCATGGAGTGTAAACTTATCCTGAAAGGGAATAATTAATTTCGAAAATACAATTTTATTTGATATATAACTTTCTATGTATGTATTTAAGTACGGGAAATACAATATGCCTTAAATTCGTGTATAACTTTATCAAATAATTATAAGGTAGATTCTGCCACAAAAAAATGTACTTTCCAATATAAAGTTATAAGTACTAAGTTACCGAGTTTGAGAAGTTTCATTATAATTGCCTTCATGACTTGAGATAAGAATGATCATTTTGATTTTAAACTTACGAATACTTTTATCTGGTGATTGCAAAATACGTAGCTCACACTGAAAATTTCGGGAATGACCCACTTAGAGATCACTCAGCCATACAGAAAACAATTATTTTCTGAAATTATAACTCTTTAGTATTTTTTTGAGGTATAATTTATTCGGTTAACACCTGTATTTTTAGGATTTCTTTGCCATTTGAAAATTTGTGTGTCGGGCGATTTTACGAATTTCGCCCCAATTTTTTATTTTGTAGCGTTTTTACACTACTTTAAATATGACCTTACTCAACAACGAAGCTGAAATAGGCTTAGATTCTTATTTAGTAACAAAGCTCAGTTCTTGTAGGACTGCTTGTAAT
>JALPQI010004302.1:0-61991 GCA_025490895.1 Thaumatotibia leucotreta
ATTGCCACCGTAAAATGAAATAACTATAGTTATGCAGAAAGCGACCAACTTCGATTGTTTGTCAAAGCAGACAGCGACCAAACTCAATATGTTAAAGCTGAAGTCAGATTGACAAAACATTTTAATTGGTCACTTTCTGCTAAACTATAGTGAAATAATATATGGTGCAGTTTGCAAAGCTGTTTGTAACTTCTGGAATTGAACCCGTACTTACACATCGTAGTCTAAATTTGCCCCTAATATGAATATGACATGGCTATCGAACTCTTAGCAGGATAAAGTCAGTCTGAACTGGAATTGGACCCTGTTTCTACAAATTAAGGTATAGCCTCCACTAATTTCCTTATTTTATCATTTGTAGGTTTTATGAATTGCAATCTGACCCATCAATTTGCAAGATGGCTTTGTATTATTAAATTATTACTTTTTTGCTCGTAAAAATGTTTCTTAGTGTAAAATTAGATACTAGCTTGATTTGCAGCTAAATTTTGGTCATAGATCTTGGTACGTTCTACAAGCAAAATAAACATAAAAATTATCTCGTTATGTTTCTTCGAAACGGAAGGCAACATTTAAGACTAAGAGTACACTTTACAGCATTTCAACTATGATATCTATAGGAGCTGAATTTTTTTAGTGGTAACACATAATAACATTTTGTCAGTGAAAGTAAATATCAAGTGATTGAATTGTAGATAGAATGTAGATTCAACTTTCGTACCTAAATGATGAGTTCATAAAAGCAATTGAAAAAACGAATTCTCCGGCCATGGCAGGTCAAATAGGAGTTTAGGAAATCCTAGATGAAAAAGACTTCAGAGATATACTTATTTCGATTTCGTTTTTTTACAATAAAAATAGTTAAACCATTTTTATAACGCATAGAGTGCAATTTTAACCCTTTTCTTGACATCTGTCTTATATTTTAGAAGAAACATTTCAACACCCTTTTGTATTTTTTTAAGCTAAGTGACTTTCAATTAGTGAAAACAAGGGTTAAACTGGCATGTCTCTAAATAATTGTAATCCTAATTACCATGCAGTAAATTCTACATTATTACATTTTAGGCGGCAATTTAGACTGAGTACCTTCCGAAATGAACTATTTTATACCGGATAAGATTCAGATTTTTGAATAAGATATTGTGTAAGTTGATACTGATTTCTTACTCATTTTATATGTAATTGCCACACGTGGCTCCTTCCACGGCATATTGTCTTAATAACTGGTTGATGGAAAACTTGAATATAAATTGTATTTTTAACTAAAATAGAGAAACCCTCAGAGCGGCAAGCAGCCTGAAAAGGCCGAATAATGGGAGAGTTGGACGAACTATTTTTCACAGTACAAGTTTTTAAGTTAACATGGTCATTTACATTGGTCTTATTTAAAACGGGATATTTACCATGTTAATTTGAGTTTCCAATATTTCGCCATTTGCTAATTCATATGGTAAATGGACAGTTTTACTTTTAGGGTTACCCAATTAGCGCGAAAGGTTTATTAACTTTGCGCTAATTGGGTAACCCAAAAAGTAAAAATGCCCAAATATCCCTTTTTACATATATTTTGACGGACTGATCAATCTTAGGTACCACTCAGTAGATTACAAACATTCAGACATCAGATACTATAAGTGTTACGAACAATTTAACCTTTTCGACGCCACGTCAAATATAATAGTTGTCACTCAGACGCTACTTCACCAGAGTGTCAAACTCAATTTGAAATTTACGCGCGTGCGTGTAGGTCGTTATTGCTCTGTAGACTCGCCCCCTTCTTCATAAATGTCGCTTGACTTAGCAAGCTACTAGGATTCTCCCTTTCGGTCTTATCAATATGTCTATAAGAGCGAAAGCGATGAACAATACTTAGCGGCTTACTAAGTTAAGAGACATTTGTAAATAAGAGGGTCGGTTTTTGGCATTGAACCTGCGGTGCCGATATATCAGTCATTGACGTCTATAAGGTTAGCTGTCACCGACTGAAAATAATGATTTAAATGTGTAATAGTTATTGTCAAAAATAGTCGTATATCCAACAATCAAAAATGAGGTATGCTGCTGTTTAGGGAATAAATAAGTACATTTTGTATGTTTGTATGAACATTGTATAAAAATGCCTGTTTTTATTGGTATTGTACAATTATTATAATAGATTATAAAAGAGCATTAGTCTGAAATGGTACAGTCGCTACCAGATAAATAGAGCAGCTAATCTACTCTTAAATATATCAACACGTGTATTTTTGTACGTTTACGTGTTGAGATGTATTTGCGAGCCTTAGCTTCAATATATGATTGCGACTTTACATGGTGTTAGAGGTTTATATTATTTATAATTTTAAACATTCTTTCGAGTTTTTCATCACATCCAATTGAAGTATTTTATGTCATCTAGCTTTAACTTTAATTTTATATTACATATGATTTATAATATAGCGTCTTTTTATTAAAAATCCTGTCGTCACCCTTTTCCTAACTCTAATTCTATTCTAAAAGTACTAGACTACTAGAGTACAGTGGGCATCAGATATATCGCACAGGATGCAGAGCAAAGACTATGATAACCAACGCTCAATAGAGTAGCGTAGATTTCTGTTATAGGTAATTTCACGAGAATTGATATGAATGATTACACACATCCAAATGAAGTACTAATTGCAAAAAATGTAGTGAATGAATTAATGACTTGCGTCAAAATATTGAAGCAAATTAATCCCTTTAACAAACTTTTTGGTCAAACTTAAGGTGCATTCAGACCAAACGAGCATTCGCTATTCTATCCCCCGCTCTACGAAATCAACGAATCACGTTTTGTGTAATTTTCGTAGAGTAGGGGGGGGGGGGTTAGAATAGCGAATGCTCGTTTGGTCCGAATGCCCCTTTACAGTTGCAATACTTAGTTTGCTGTCAGTACGAAAAAAGAACACTAATTTCAAATTCCCCGTGTGTTTACATGACATGTTGATGTGTGCGTGACCTCAATTCTCGTAGAACTATCTATACTCATTTTTTTTTATATTACTAGCGACCCGCCCCGGCTTCGCACGGGTACTATACCTACATAAAGACCTTCCTCTTGAACTACTCTACCTATTTAAAAAAATCCGTTGCGTAGTTTTAAAGATTTAAGCGTACAAAGGGACATAGGGACAGAATAGTTGACTTTATTTTATACTATGCAGTGATTCATTAGTGCGCTGCGACCATAAAATAACATGGACGTCTAACGCCAGTTCAAAAATGTCCCCAAAATCAATTGTTCAATTGTGCCAAGATGGGCAGGACATAGCGCTTCTCGTAACACCGCGCATATTTCGGCGCAACACCTTTGACAAATGTTTATAGAATATAGCCAATCAAAACTTTGATGGACCAATCACAACTATTTTCAAATGGCGGTTTAAGTTTTTATAGGTTGACATTGAAATTCATTGCCGTGATGCATTAAAGAGGGGGTGACATTTGTCAACTAAAATTCAGGACCGTTTTTGAAAGGCAATTTACTATGGCGTGCGGCTTCCATGTTTTATTTGTTCGTAGTTAGTGCGACTAAGACAGTTGTTTTGTTTGCGACTGACCGTTAGGGATTGGCATCTTGGGTACAGTCGCCAGATATATCGTAGCGGCTGGAGCGTCCAGAAATATCTCAACACGCCTTTATTGCCATAACAATAAAGTCGTGTTCAGATATTTTTGGATGCTACAATGTATCTGATGGCGACTGTACCTACTAGACATTTTCAATTTGGTATAGGTAAGGTATACATTTTAGTGGTGCCGACATCGACGGTGGTAGAATAAAATAGAAAATAGCACATTACGATACAAGTGCGAAAAAACTTAAGTTCGAATCGAGAGACGAATATACCACGTTTTCAGTACGTACATAATATGGCCCTCCGAAGATTTCGACCTGACGTAAAATGAACCACTTCTACATACGCGTAAAGTGGGGGTGATTTTTAATTAGTTTAAAATCCTACAGTGTGAGTTCTTGTTTTTTTTAAAAGAATAAGGGCCCCTAGATAATGTTTTTTTCTTTAATCAATATTTTAGGAGATAGGTAATTAGTTAATTACTCTAGAATAAAAAAGTGAAGTTTAAACTACGTACCTAGGTATTTTATCTAATACTGAGCTTGGTCCGTTTTAGGGAATCAAAAGGGTTAATATTTTTAAAACAATAAGAACTAACCCGCCTGTTGTCAGCGTTAGATAAATCATTCTGACGAATTCACTGTAGAAACTGCAAACTAGCATAATTTAATATAAATCCTAATATGCTAGTTCGCAGTACTAATATCATGTTCGGTTAAGTTAAGCTTTCAATAAATAGTTTTATAAGTATTCAATGGTATTAAAGTATTCTAGACCGTGTTTTTTTTTAATTACGTTAAATTTAACAGGCTGCTTAGTACGTTAATTGGAGCTACCTGGTAAATTGCTTTTAGTCGAATTCGAAAAAAAATTAATTTCGTTTTCATACAAAATAAATGAAATGGTAAGTGTGAGAGAACCTTAAGAATAAGATCTCAGGCGACTGACGGCACATGTGAAAATAAGTTTCATTAGGATGTTATAAAGGTTGCAATAGGTACACTTCTTCAGTCATTAAACTAATTTTTTTAATAACTCAATAACAGTAAGAGTTAAGATACTAGTTTCTTAGACAAATTGATTATTTTTGACCTAAATAAGCCTCCCTTTAATTTAACGGAAATCAATAAAAACACGGTGTATAAGCCCACTGACAATTTTTTTATTCTGAAGCAGTTATCTCAAAAAATATTGACTTTAGAAACAAACTTTCTTTCGGGACTCTAGTTCTTTATTTAAGAACTTATTCTTTCTTTAAGACCTATTCAATGATACCCCACACTGTAATAGGATTACAGCAAAATGAATTTATTCATTTTAATTTGTGCTTATTTTTCTTATTTTAATGGAGGTAGATCTATCAAATTTCCTCCATTGTCAGTTCTCATTGGTGACTTTGTACTCGTAAGCCATTGGCTATATTTACTAAGTACCAGAAGTAAGTCTACTCTACGATACGTTTCGACATTTAGTTTTAAATGGTTTCTTTAAGTTGATTTACATTTGGATGAGATTTGTAATCATATTTCCTCGCGATAGTGAGGGGAAAAAAGTTGTATTACACTTGGCGGCAAAGTTTGTTCAACTCTCATGTCTTGAGACCTTCGCCATGCTCAAGTTTCCAGTTTTTGAAACGGCAGTTAAACAACAACTTTGCCCAAATAATACCCATCGCGGTAACCGAAGAAAATATTAAGTATGGATATATATTATTATCATTGAAAGTTTTGTTTACATTGTTCGCAAACTACATAAAAAGCAAGTACCTATCATCATCATCATCATTATATCAGCCGAAAGACGTCCACTGCTGAAAATAGGCCTCCCCCGAAGATTGCCACAATAACCGGTCCTGCGCCACCCGCATCCAGCGGACTCCTGCGACCTTCACCAGGTCATCAGTCCACCTTGTGGGGGGGCCTACCCACGCTGCTCCTTCCGGTATGTGGCCACCTCTAAGTACCTACCTGCCTATACTAATTATAATAATTTTATTTACCTAAAAAGTAACCCAATGTTTACCGTAAGTATTGTGTTAATTGTACTTCAACGTTTAGGTAGACGTAAGACAGTGTGTCGGCGATCGTGTTTGGTCGGCAGTTTGTTCTAGTATACCTACTCGTATTCATTCAAATCATTCTGTTTACCTAGGACTGCATGGACCACAGAATTAGAATTGGATAGAGCGTGTCAGATTTTGTACTGAAGTTGTTACTTGCCTATGATTTTAAATATGTCGCAGGCCCTTGAGTATTCATATTTTTTTGTGTTGTTGCAATTAATATTACTTAAGGAGGCATTATTAATGTTTTTGTTCACTTAGACTTACAAAATTAGACGCCCGAAAGCTGCAAGCTGCGATTAAAAACGGACAACTCAGTAGATTTTACTGAGTTCATTTGACACGCTAAGTAGATACGTTTGCTTGATCTATGGTATATATGACATCTGTGGCATGGACATGGACATAACATGGACGTCTAACGCCAGCTCAAAATGCACCCAAAAACAATTGTCCAATTGTGCCAAGATGGGCAGGACATAGCATAGCGCTTTTCTTAACACCGCGCAAATTTCGGCGCAATATCTTTGAGTTTGACCAATGTTTATAGAATGTAGCCAATCATAACAATTTTTAAATGGCGGTTTAAGTTTTTATAGGTTGATTTTAAAATTAATTTTCATTGCCGTGATGAATTGAAGAGGGGGTGACACTAAACTTGTCTTGTCAACTAAAATTCAGGACAGTTTCTGAAAGGCAATTTAGTCTAGCGTGCGGCTTCCACGTTTTATTAGTTCGTAGCCTAGGAAATTATCCAATGTTAATCGTAATGTGTTGATTGTTCATATACATGTACAGTAAATATTCCGACGTGTAGGTAGACTTAAGACAGTGTGTCGGCGCCCGTGTTTGCTCGGCGACGGCGCGCCGGCCCGCCGCCGCCGCGGGAGCCGCCCGCGTGGGGCACAAGCGGCGGCGAGTTCACGGGAGGTAGCGGGTTTCTTCATAGGAGGCAGCGGGGTCTTTTTTTTTTCATTGTATTTAGAACACAGACAGTCATACAAGTAGCATTGATTCTAGTACAATGTAAAGTACAGTAACTTAGGTAAAAACAGATCTGGAGGCCATTAAGTTACATCGTTAACTGTTAGTAAACTTACTAAAGATCTTTCGGAGAAAGTACTTCACAGTATATTCTTACCAGTAGATTATCCTAAAGCATTAAAACAATAAAATAGTACCAGTTTCTGGATTTTCCTTTACACGGATTGTTTACATTGTTTGCAACTAATATAAAAAGCAGTGTACTAATTATAATAATTTTATTTGCCTAGGAAACAACCTAATGTTTACCGTATTGTATTAATTAACTCTCCCTGCGGGTGTCGTAAGAGTCGACTAAGGGATTGAAATGTCACTGACCATTATTTTATAAAAGATTGATGATGGGCAGCAGCGTCATCATAGTGGACACATTACTGCGATCGCCAATCCGCTTGCCCAGTGTGGCGATTATGGGCATTTACCTCCTAATGCGTCTATACGCATAGTTAATAGGAGAGGCCTACGTCCAGCAGTGGACTATCATAGGTTGATGATGATGATGATGATGATGATGATGATGATGATTAATTGTGCTCCAACGTGTAGGTAGACGTAAGACAGTATGTCGGCGCCCGTGTTTGCTCGGCGACGGGGCGCCGGCCCGCCGCCGCCGCGGGAGCCGTCCGCGTGGGGCACAGGAGGCGGCGAGTTCACGGGAGGTAGCGGGCTTTTTCATAGGAGGCAGCGGGATCTTTCGGAGAAAGTACTTCACAGTCTATTCTTGCCAGTAGATTATCCTAAAGCATTAAAACAATAAAAAAAGTACTAGTGTCTGGATTTTCCTTTAAACGGATTGTTTACATTGTTTGCAACTAATATAAAAAGCAGTATACTAATTATAATAATTTTATTTGCCTAGGAGAAACCCAATGTTTACCGTATTGTATTGATTGTGCTCTAACGTGTAGGTAGAGGTAAGACAGTGTGTCGGCGCCCGTGTTTGATCACGTTCACGGGAGGTAGCGGATTTCTTCACAGGAGGCAGCGGGATCTTTTAGAGAGAGTAGCCCACTAACTCATGATTTATTTGGGAACTCATTTATAAGTATTGTCGCAATATTCGGGTCACGGTGCCAGTGGCATTGTCTTTGTACAGAAGTAATAAGGTTATTAGGTATAGATCGGGAAAAGTTTCCACCTCTGTATTATGTTCAATCAACTAAGACAACAGAGTTGTCGTAGATGGAAAGATAAATTAAGAGTAGTTGCAGGAAATACATGAAGAAGAGCAGCTACTGATAGGGAAGGATGGATACTTTTAAGGGAGGCCTATCGAAGAGGCAATCCGACCACACCGATGTCAGAGAATAGATAAGAAATAAAGCCTAAATTATAAATATTGGATGTCATATACCAAAGAAAAAACGACTAAGATCACCAACGTCCGAGGTGGGAATCGAACCCACATGCTCAGCTATGCTATTCTCTTATTGACACATTCGACGCTGCGTTCGTCAACGAGCTCGATGTCGAGACAGCCTTGTCTAAAATCCTAGCTGTTTGATTTGACATTAGGAATCGAGGCTGTGAGCGAGGTTGTGGGCGAGTTCGTCGCTGTTTTTCGTTAGAGAATACGAAGTTCACACATTAAACGTCAAACTTTCGACGCAATGTAGTTCCAGCTCACGCCGCATTCGTATCCGAGCACTAGTGTCGTTTAAAGTACATTAGTGAATACCATTTTTAGGCTCGACGCTGCCGCAGCACTGACACAGCGCTGACAGCAAGGCGGTTTCCTTAGTGAATAACACTGCAGCTTTCGAGGCCGATGTCTGCACCGCAGACCGAGTGGCCGAGTGGTTAAAATTTATACAGTAAGTAGTGTGACTACTGGGGAAAAAATAAAAGTATTAATCAAAATATTTAGCTAATAAATAATTAATTTGTGTTTTCACAATGACTTCAATAAAGCCTATTTTATTTATTACTAGCGACCCGCCCCGGCTTCGCACGGGTACTATACCTACATAAAAACCTTCCTCTTGAATTACTCTACCTATTAAAAAAAATCATCAAAATCCGTTGCGTAGTTTTAAACATTTAAGCGTACACAGGGACATAGGGACAGAAAAAGTGACTTTATTTTATACTATGTAGTGATTTTATACATTCAATCAATTTCGAAAAGCCAGATTATTTCTCCCTCGCCCCCGCCTGTAGCTTGATCCATCTTCGCAGCGCCACTAATGATTGCTCATGATTTATTTGGGAGCCCATTTTTATGGGCGCAACATTGGGGACCCCGGTCGCGGTGCCGCGGTGCCGTGCTGGTGCCACAGTGACGATGTCTTTGTGCTGGGGTGATAATGACACTGGCTGATAATAATAATTGATAACATTATATTATGAAACAATTTAATTCTGCGCTATTTTGTACTGCCCCATATGTGACATATGTAGGTTTACCATAGGGTACAAACCTAAAAACTTGCATTATTCCATAATCACGCATTTTTAACAGATTTCAAAACAGGAGGAGATTTTTTTTGTTATTTGTATGTTACCCGATATCTCCGAGAATCGTGAACCGACATAAAAGTAAATTCAAGTGCAAAAAGGAAATTCGAAACGAATGGCGATGTTTTAAAACACGACCGAAGGGAGTGTTTTAAATCGACACGAGGTACGAATTTCATGTTTTTTGCACTTGTGTCGTACGACGTTTTTTAGTACAGATGGCCCTCCGAAGTTTTGAACCTGACGTAAAATGACCCACTTCTCGCAGTAGAGCCTAAAAAAGGCACCATCTGTACTGTACATTTTACGTCAGGTCCAAAACTTCGGAGGGCCTTCTGTACTAAAAAACGTCGTACGAGGTACGAGACACATGCAAAAAGGAAATTTGTAACTCGTTTCGAATTTCATGTTTTTCGCACTTGTGTCGTAATGTACTATTTTGTGATCGAACGTGTATAACCCCAAGATGGTCCCGTTGGCACCAAGTTGGAGTCTGATGATGGGATCTTAGAGAAATCGAGGGATCTCTTGAAATGTTACAGGTACATGTATGTATAGCGCTTTTGGTAATTTTCATTTGGTTCCCTGCCTTTTCGCAGAAAATTGTATTGCCACTTTTCACTTTCCAACTTACTCTTCGCAGAAGTGTCATTTGGGCGATTTTAATTTCCCAAACTTTACATTATCTAACATAAGTTAACATAACCTAACCAAACTAGTGGGTAATTCTTATTTCCCAACTATGGGGTTGGGAAATTAAATGGTTGCGAAATAATTAATTGCCAAAAGTTAATCGGCCGCATGACACTTCTGCAAAAAGTTGGTTGCTAACCGTCAATGAATCGCGGGATTCGTATTGTTGATCGCTCATAGAAAATTTGAATTTGTCGCCCCGTTTCAATGCCAAAAGTTGTTACACAAAATATAACCTCACAAAAATTACGACGTTAAAATTTGTTTTCATAGGCCTTTAATTATGTTTTTTTTTTTTTGCAATAAAGCAATTAATGATTATACAGGATGTAATCGATAAGTGTTTACAGGCCATAATTCCGTAAATATGAGAGATTTCAGAAAACTTTTAACTGATATCGAAAGTACGTTATGCAACGAGTAAAATTAGGTACATTAATTAATAACTTTTTCTTACAGCCTTAAAGAATGTCGGGTGTCATAAGAGATAAAACTGTTAAAGAATCGTTATTTGTACTAATACATTGTAATAAAATAATAATACTACCGTTTATGAAATAATTAATGTACCTAACATTTATTCTTAAATAAAAAAAAATCGTATTAAACTAGTTATTGAATGAACGGTTACGTACTAAATGTATGGAAGGGTTTGAAGTTTATATTTGAGATATTTCTGATTTTATTTCAAAAAAGTTATTAAAGTAATTGTACTCATTGGGTAAAGTACTTTCGATACCTATCGGTTAATTTTTTTCTGATATCTCTCATATTTACGGATTTATGGCCTGTAAACACTTATCGATTACACCCTGTATACCTTAATAATATCGTATTTTTTCAGTTCATCATTTTACGAAATCTCCCGCAAGCTACTTGTTCGTTCCCTCTGTCAATGCATCGGGATTCGGTCCCGCCGGACGGGGCTACGCCGCGGCGCCCGCCGAGCGGGCGGCGAGGCGCCGGCCCGGCGGTGTTGCCAGCATCGGATACTTTCCTAGGTTATCGTGATATCTTCAGTGGGTGCATTCTACAAAAATGTCGGGTACCTAGTACCTACGTGACGCCGTTCTTCGCATATTTCTTAGAAAGTTAGGAATACAATTTTTGGTGTGTCTTAATTTTATATCTTCAATATCTTCAAATCAAATCATTTATTGCAGACACATTATTACATATTACATTTTACATGTATATGGTCCCTGCAAGGGCACAGCAATCTTAAAGGAATAGACATTGTTTAGCAATGCAAAAAATAAATTTACAATGTAAATGGCTAATTAAGTCTACAGTTAAGTATAACCAAAAAACTCTTGCAGTGTGTAGAAAGATCTGTCAATTAGATATGTACTAATTGCTTTCTTGAACGATGCTGGGTTTTGTTAATTTTTGATGAATTCAGGTACGTGACGCTGTTCTTCGCATATTTCTTAGAAAGTTAGGAATACAATTTTTGGTGTGTCTTAATTTTATAACTTGGTGTTTGTATTGATGGAGAATTACACTTTCCATGTATTTCTAAGGTAGTTGTCATAGATGTCCCGTTCCCGACAAAGTTGACTTTCTCGTGGAATGCACCATTAGCTGATTAACTTAACAGCAGCCAGTTGTTAGCAACAGCCAAGCCACGTTCCCTCTGTCAATGCATCGGGATTCGGTCCCGCCGGACGGGGCACGCCGCGGCGCCCGCCGAGCGGGCGGCGAGGCGCCGGCCCGGCGGTGTTGCCAGCAGCGGCTACTTTCCTACAGTCTGCAAAACAGAGTAGAAATTAAAAACTAGCAACATCGTAGTGTCGTCCCTTGCAAATCAGTATGCGTCAGAAAACGGGACACTACAATGTTGCCACTTTTTAATTTCTACTCCTTTTTTGCCAGACTGTATGTTATCGTGATATCTTCAGTGGGTGCATTCTACAAAATTGGCGGGTACGTGACGCCGTTCTTCGCATATTTCTTAGAAAGTTAGGAATACAATTTATGGTGTGTCATCATTTTATACCTTTGTGTTTGTATTGATGAAGAATTACACTTTCCATGTATTTCTAAGTTAGTTGTCATAGACGTCCCGTTACCGACAAATTTGACTTTCTCGTGGAATGCACTAATGGCAGATTAACCTAACAACAGCCAAGCCACGTTCTGTCGTTCCCTCTGTCAATGCATCGGGATTCGGTCCCGCCGGACGGGGCACGCCGCGGCGCCCGCCGAGCGGGCGGCGAGGCGCCGGCCCGGCGGTGTTGCCAGCAGCGGATACTTTCCTAGGTTATCGTGATATCTTCAGTGGGTGCATTCTACAAATTTGTCGGGTACATGACGCCGTTCTTCACATATTTCTTAGAAAGTTAGGAATACAATTTTTGGTGTGTCTTAATTTTATATCTTCAATATCTTCAAATCAAATCATTTATTGCACACATTACATATTACATTTTACATGTATATGGACCCTGCAAGGGCACAGCAATCTTGAAGGAATAGACATTGTTTAACAATACAAAAAATAAATTTACAATGTAAATGGCTAATTAAGTCTACAGTTAAGTCGACGGCCCCTACGTAAGTTGTCGTAAGTTCAAAATGGCAAGTTTACAGGAGAGCACTTTAAAGTTTGAAATGTGTACGGTAGTCACATAGTTCAATGGATTGCTTTGAAAATTGGCATAATCAATAACAAAGATACTATCTTTATAGTGATATAATTACTTCTCTGATATATTTCATATTTTTGCCGGAATTGCACTTACGACAGTATATGACGGAGAAGAGAATCTAAAAATTGTGGTATGTATTACTTACTTCACTTTACGCCGGTGGTCATAAATGGTCATTGATCGTAAGTAATACATACTACAAGATACGTTGGAATTATGCGTGTAAGTTTTGTCGTATCTGTTATTTACAACATTATTTTGCGGACTCATTATAAAAACTTTTTGTTAGTTACTATATTATGCCATTTAACAAACAATTTAACAGTATTTTTATGGAACCCTGATGGAATATTTTGAGAAAATTAAGCAGGTGAATAGTTTTTTTGTATGTTTTATTATGAAAAATAGATCAGGTAAAGTGTTTTTGCACAGTTTTTGGAAAATGTCGTGTTGAATGAAGACGAGACTATGTAGTTGAGTTTGATGTAGCTTCATTGTTTGCGAGTATTGGAAACTATAAAAATAATTAAAGATGTTTGTAGCTCGTAACGACTGTGCACATGAAATTCATCGAACATTTCCTGAATAGTTGCTATTCTGTTTGGCAAGGGGAGTATTATTTGCAGATTGAAGCAAAGAGTTCTCTTATAATGTAGTTCTGGTACTGGTCAACATTTTCATGGATAAATTTAAGCAGAGGGCATTCAAGAGTTGTCCGAAAAGGCCGAGTTGCTAGTTACAAAATGTGGATGACGTTTTTGCTGTAATTCCTGATACAGTTGTTGATGTGTTACTAACCGATCTTAATGAGATGCATCCCAGAATGAAGTTCACATTTAAGAGAGAGGTGGATGGGAGTGATGGGACACTTCGTTTTCTTGATGGGTTATTAATACTAGGTCAGAATAATCGTCTGTCACAAAAAGTCTATAGAAAAGCTACCTCATAGTTACCTGCTGTTGATAATGGTATAAGCCACTTGACTTATACCATTATCTCGCAAACCTGTCCTCGCGGTTCTGTGATTCACAATACATGCGAAATGAGTTTATATCTTTTATTCACATCACATCATTCGCCTATTTCGGTGCACTGTTGGACACAGGCATCTCCTATTTATTACCTCCTGTTATCTAACTATTAGAAATGTTGCAACATGTCAGACGAGACGAGACGTTGGAGAGCTTGGAGAGGAACAGATATGGTTGGAGACAAAGTCAGCGTACAAGGAGCTCAGGGACGTTTCGACATCACCACACAGTAGAGAGGGCACCATCATTCTTGCCTCATATTACAGGAGTGACAAACGGACAGTGGACGGACTTGGCAGTTGGGTGTTTATGAGATACCGTACGACTTCGGTAAAGAACGTCGTAATGGGTTACAAGACTCGGAGCACATTCGGAGTGTCAAGGACAGGGAGATAGATATAGCTCGGCTGTGGTGGACGCATACGATACAGGCACATTGCATTTCCTAAACGCTTTGATAAAGCGAGGATGATGGTACGGTAAAGATACTACCTGCCACGGAAGATATACAGAGCGATTAAGAGTAATTTCAATTGGAATGGGGCTGGACTGAGCCAACGGCATAGAAACCGGTAATCTCCGAGCTAATAATGATGGTTTTGTGCACACAGTGACTTCGTGTGCTTATCATCTGTTACGTAGTGTTCGGTGACATTAACCCGCAGTCAGACATGGCACCAGTGCCGGCGCAAGACCACCCTCAACCCGTTTATCTCAACGGGCTCAGCGAGCTGCTTGGTGCTCATCTGTTTATTATCGACTTTTTATATTTACCGAATATACATGAGTTTAGCCGTTTTATTATAATTTTGTGCATTTAGTTAGTAGACAGAAACAGTCTATCATTCAGCATTAGGAACGTAGTTTTGAAAAATGTAATTATAGACATGGCAGATTAATGACTTCTCTCACAGTGCAAAGACATAATAAAAAATCAGTTAACAAAAATGCTTTCAGCTTCAACTACATCATAATTATGAGATCGATATCAAGCTTTTTTCAACGTAATTATATTCTTAAAGAACAGTCGTGTCGCTTTCATGATTAGATACTGCAGCTGTTGGCAGTTTCATTCAGTCAGCAGTCAAATCTTCGAACTACAGACGATGATTTCACTGATGAATGATGACTAAATACTCATAAATGAACCCACCAACTGCTGCAGTGTTTAATAATGTAAGTGATATGATTGTTTTGTCGTCGTCACTATCACAAAAAATGCCGTTATATTACAATGACTTATGCATATATTTATCGTTTGGTTCAAAAAGAAGCGGCGAACCTGTATAATGAGCAAAAATTATTCAAATACGCCGACATTACAATTGTAAATTGTAGTAACTCTGTATTTAATCCGCATACTGTCTTAAATATCAATTACAATAGAAATTTAAAAACAGTTTCCGACGAAAAATGTCTCAAGTACACATACAACACAAAAAATTAATAAAATCCAACGTAAATAGTAGTATGTTAAACTTAAGACAAAACACCGATCTTCAACTCCGAAGTAAGTTGTGGTAAGTGATAACATACTACAGTATTCACCGGTATTATTAAAAAATTGTCAGCATCCATACTAATAAATTCACAACTGATTTCTGAGTGAACTCGAACAGATTGCTAACTTTGCTTAGTGGTTTTAAATCATTTTTATTTCTGATCTGTCTTTTATTTCTTCTCAGACTACATTTCGTTTAACTACAACGGCCGTTTCGAAAATTAATTTTGGTCTCGCAGTTACTTTGAGTTTGTTTCCGATGTAGTGTCTTACTTTTATCGAATAAAATGTATCGTTTATCCATTTTTGTTTCATCTAGTTGTTAGTTTTTGGTAAAAAAATATCGCTCTTGAAAAACCTCTGCTCCACCGCGTATAAGATCGTAACTGGCACTTGCGCTGCGCGAGCGCGGGTGGCCGTCCCGTATTAACTATCGTAAGTACACTTACTACAGTATACGACGGTGCTTTTTTAAGTTACGATAGTTTTCGGGTGTCAAAAACCTATTTGTAATAGGTTTTTTTAATTTTTTCTTCGTGGAACGGAAACATTGCTAAAAGATATAATGTTTTATGAAATAAAAAGAAAAACCCAAATTTCAAGTTACGACAACTTACGTAGGGGCCGTCGAAGTATCACCAAAAAACTCTTGCAGTGTGTAGAAAGATCTGTCCATTATATATTTTACTAAGTGCTTTCTTAAACGATACTGGGTTTTGTGAATTTTTGATGGATTCAGGTACGTGACGCTATTCTTCGAATATTTCTTAGAAAGTTAGGAATACAATTTTTGGTGTGTTTTAATTTTATAGCTTGGTGTTTGTATTGATGGAGAATTACACTTTCTATGTATTTCTAAGTTAGTTGTCATAGAATAGACGTCCTGTTCCCGACAAAGTTGACTTTCTGGTGGTATGCACCAATGGCAGATTAACCTAACAGCAGCCTAGCATATGCTACAGCCACGTTCCCTCTGTCAATGCATCGGGATTCGGTCCCGCCGGACGGGGCTACGCTGCGGCCCGAGCGGGCGGCGAAGGGCCGGCCCGGGTGTGTTGCCAGCATTGGATACTTTTCTTTGCTATCTTATATCTTCAGTGGCGGATTAACCTAACAGCAGAACCATACGGACATCTCCCGTAAGCTACTTAGTCTTTCCCTCTGCCAATGCATCGGGACTCAAATCAAATCAAAGTATTTATGGGCCCGCCCGGCGGGCGCTGCTGCGCAGCCCCGTCCGGTTGGCCCTAAATCCCGTTATTCCCGATGCATTAACAAAGGTATTCAGAAAGTAACATGTTCGGACAGGGTTTAAAGGTGCGTTTAAACCAAAAGAGCATTCGCTGTTCTAGCGCCCGTTCTACGAAATCAACCAATCACGTTTTGTGTACCGATCGAATTTCGTAGAGTGGGAGGTTAGAACAGCGAATGCTCTTTTAGCTTGAATTGAACGCACCTTAACGCGGAGCCTACAGAACGGGGATCAGCGCCACTAGGGACTTAGATAAATCCATATAGAAGCAATAAGTACCTACTCTAGCCACTATGACATTTAAAAAGTCCCGCGATTATCGGTAAACTAGCTGGCAACTATAGAAGTTTGTTTTGGTCACCGCGGGCCCGAAGGCCGAACGGCGCGGCAGGAATTAGCTCGCAAACAATCCTCGCGCCGGATTGGCTAATGAGCCGTGTTACGTTTATGACGTTTATTTGTTATTTACGATATTGTGTAAGAAAATATGTTTAAAAGATAAATGGCGTTAAAGGTTATGCGAAAAGAGGAGAGGGTCGCAGAGAAGCGAACTAATTCCTGTATACATTTTTTCAGTAGGTAGAGATGGTACTTTTTTTACGCGCTAGTTGTTAATTTCTTGTCAGGTGGAAACTTTGGACGGCCACATATGCTGAAAAACATAGTACGATACACGTGCAAAAAGGAAATTCGTAACTGTGTCGATTTAAAACACTCCCATCATGTTTTCGTATTGTATCGTAATGTACTATTAAAGGTTATGCGACAAGAGAGAAAGTTGTTGGTAGCTCAACTAGCTCATGTCATTTCTAGGAAAATACTATAATTCAAATGTTCCGGCCATTGGATAATTTTTTGAAATTTGGATTGTCGAGGCTCTACTTACTGTTAATGGAAAATGTTGACGAATACAGCCATTTCTTTTCAAAGTCGTCCCCCTCTTACTTTTTTTGAATTCGGAACTTTTAATATGGTTTCCACTCAGAATCGCGAGCTCTTTCGATCTTGATAGGAGATTTTTTTTATCGCAAGGTTTTTTCCATTCCGTTAAAATTTTTAACCGACTTCAAAAAAGGAGGAGGTTCTCAATTCGATTGCATTTTTTTTGTTGTATGTATGATTCTCGATATCTTCGAGAATCGTGAACCGATTTGAATTTTTTTTGTAATCAAATGTGTATAACCCCGAGATGGTCCCGTTGGCACCAAGTTGGGGTCTAATGATGGGATCTTGGAGAAATTAAGGGATCTCTTCAAATGTTATAGGTATATGTATGGCGCTTTTGGTAATTTTAATTCATTTAAAAGCATTTGCATTCAGAAAGTAGGATTTGATAATAGGAAACCAATGATGGAAACAAATCGGGGATCTTGGAGAAATCGGTTGAAGTCGGTTTTTTTAATTTTTTATTTGGTGATTATGTAATTATGTTTTTGTACGGCGGTAACGGAATAGAAAGTTCGAATTCTTCTATTAGGATCGAAAGAGCTCATGATTCTGAGGTGCATTTAGACCAAACGAGCATTCGCTCATTCTATCCCCCACTCTACGAAATCCACGAATTTCGACGAATCACGTTTTGTGTAACGAACGAATTTCATACAGTAGGGGATAGAATGAGCGAATGCTCGTTTGGTCTAAAATCTAAATGCCCCTTGAGTAAGAATCATGAGTTCTTCTCGCACTTGGCGGGTTTTTTCAAGTAGTTGTAGAGGTTCTTTTATTGGTTTTCTACAGTACAATTTTGAGTATTAATTTCTGTCTTAATAAATCGATCCATCACTCTAAAACCGCTATTTAAAATGAAAAGAAAATG
Source organism: Thaumatotibia leucotreta (assembly GCA_025490895.1). NCBI lineage: Eukaryota > Metazoa > Arthropoda > Insecta > Lepidoptera > Tortricidae > Thaumatotibia > Thaumatotibia leucotreta. The sequence continues at coordinate 18,110 of JALPQI010004302.1, forward strand.
ATAATTTAGTACTAACGGGCACTGAGCTATGCTGCGGACAGACGGACAGACAGACATGGCGAAACTATAAGGGTTCCTTTTTTACTACGGAACCCTAAAAATGGTAAAATACACAGTCATGTCTCATTAAGTGCTCTCAATTATTATTAAAATATTATCGAACCGGGTTACTCACGTATTTAAAGGTGCATGCAGACCAAAAGAGCATTCGCTGTTCTATACCCCACGCTACGAAATTAACGAATCACGTTTCGTGTAAAGATCGAATTTCGTAGAGTAGGGGGATAGAACAGCGAATGCTCTTTTGGTCTGCATGCACCTTAAGTCGATGATTGCTCGACATGTTTCGACTCATTAAGAGGGTCCTCGTCCGGAGCACTCATCGACTTAAACACGTGAGTAACCTGTAGGCTTAGCACATGATTGGTGCGACAGTATATATGTCGCCGCGAGATAGATCTCCCGTCCTACACTAGCTAAAAGAGGGACGTAACTATCTCGCGGCGAGATACTGTCGTGCCAATCATCTGCTAAGCATACTGGTTCGATAATAGCTCAGTAGCTCTCCATTATTATTTGATTATGGAGTTAGAAAAACATATTCGATTACGAATTATTAATCACCGAGTATAAATGGACACACATAGGTATCTATACTTTAAGTACCTACACAGTCATACAAAGTGTAACACGCTGGACAACAATAACTGTCTTGTTTACTCGTCATGTCCCGGCGGACGGAGGGAATCAATATGGCGCCCCTAAACAGTGTCACTATTGCTATGCAATCCAAACACTCAAAAACTATTGGGCAGTGCGGTGTGGCCGCGGAACGAGCGGGGCCATAAGCGGAGCGGGGTTACGATTATACATTCTTATTGCAACTTATTAAGTTTGAAAAAAAGTAGTAAGGAAAACATTTTGCTGCAGGTAATATTATGATTGTTATTTTATTACTACTGTTACTCGTCTTATGTTACTTTTGTGTGGAATCATACAATATAAATACATTTTTTCGTTGATATTTTCGAAGCACCCCTACTTCTTCAACCCAACAATTATCAAATATGAAGAGGTTGACTTGTTTGAGGATTTACATTTTCACATAATATACTCGTAGTAAATTAACCCTTCATTTCATTATGCACATTGGATTAAGTTTTACCATGTTCAGTAAATATTTTCTGTGTTTTCTATGTGTTGTACGCTTTCTTATTTTTATTATTGATTTAATTTAATTCATGGTTTAAACAATTTAATATCAAACACTACTGACAACCCTAGCACTGCACCAAAAATGCTGCAAAAGTACAATCACTGTATCAATTAATTTCTATGTTAACCTATAAAAACTTAAATACTTATAAATAGTTGTGATTGGTCCATCAAAGTTTTGATTAAGGTGCGTTCAAACCAAAAGAGCATTCGCTGTTCTAACCTCCCACTCTACGAAATTCGATCGGTACACAAAACGTGATTGGTTGATTTCGTAGAACGGGCGCTAGAACAGCGAATGCTCTTTTGGTTTAAACGCACCTTTAGCTATAACACATTTCTTTGTCAAAGATGTAGTGCCGTCATAATTCATAGGTATGTCCAATTGTCCAGCTCAATTGCACAATGGTATTTGGGGTCATTTTTGAGCTAGCGTTATCCTATACATTTACCATTTTGTTTTAAGTATACCGATATAAATGACAGATATAAATATAACATCCAATATTGGAGCACCATTCGTTGAGACATTGGCGTGTAGGCCACATTTTGACGCGAATTGTAAAAGCGAAGCGTATGGGCGTTTTCACAAACCGTTGTTGAAATCACTTTGTTACTTATTTAATTCGGACAAATTTGGGCTTGTTTTAGTCGGGATCACGAGCTTTTCCGATCCTAATAGGAGAAAAAAATGTCCCAAAATGTTTTTTCCATTACAATACTGTTTTTTATAGATGTTCAACTTCAAAGGCGGTAGCGTACCTAATGGGAGGAATGAAAACTGTATGAAACTTATGGGACCTTATGGGACATATTTTTTCTCTTAACAGAATCGAAAAAGGCTTATTCGACTCAAATTCACGACCGAATCTGAGTCGAATAAGCCTAAACATACTTATATTGATTTAAACTTTTACGGTTATCACTCATATTTTAAAGACAAACGGTCTTAATACGGGTCTTTTAAAATATAAGCCTAAACATGTCCAAATTCAAAAACAAAGTGTTTTCAACAACGTAACGCCCTGGGTCCCGTTTTATAAAGTTACAAGTTACAGGTTACAAGTGTATAGGTTACAGGAACCTGTAATGCACTATGAACTATTACAGGTGTTTTATAAATACAACAAAAATTTACAATTGTAATGAACCATGGTAAATCTCGATTACAAGTAACATCTACAGGCGTGACGGACATCACTATTTAAAAATAAAAACTGACATAAATAATCGTATCCACAGATTTCATCCACAGATTATGTATGTTTATTTTGATGGAAAATCAGCCCTACTACCGCGAAATTAAAAATTCGTAAATTTCGAAGATTTTTCGCCGTAACTCCAACGAAGGCTTCATTAAAGTGAGAGAGACATATCCTCGAAATTTGCGAAAATCGCAGTGGGGCCGCAGAACAAAACGATGAGAGAGATGTTCTAAATTTGTGTGGAGTTCATTCGCTCTGTGAAGTCGTACGGTGACCGACTCCGAAAGTCCAAATTTATTAGGAGCTGAAACAGTCTCGGTCAACGCTATCGGGGTACAGTCAAGGGAATAAATATAATAATATATACAACTTTAGACCTTATGCTCCAGACATAAGTAAAAAAGTGTAGTCATAGTCAGCGGCCCTACCGCGAACTCGAAAATCCGCAAATGTCGATTATTTTTCTCTTTCACTCTAATATCGCCTTGTTAGAAGTGACAAAGACAAATTTATCGTCGTTTGCGGTTTTTGGAGTTCGTGGTAGTTGGCCAAAACTATGAAGAATCTCTCAGAAAGCGAATAATTTCAACAGTATTACGAGCAAACGTCTGTAGCCCACGAAATAACTGGGAAAATTGCACTTGTAGTTGCGGTTACAGGCCTCAAGACGTACGTCAGTTTTTGTTACAAGTCTACCACATCTACACTTGTTATTTACAATATTTTTATAAAACACTTGTTCGATTACGAGTTTAAAACTATTAAACTCCTATATTTTTGTCTATGACTGAGCTACAGGCACTTGTACCTGTAACTTGTAAAATTGTAACATAGTACTTTTATAAAACGCAAATTGTAAAAAACGGGGCAAGTGTTGTCAGTAAACGCTTGTAAAATTGTAACTTGTAACTTTATAAAACGGGATCCTGATGTCAAAAGCGGCTGATCAGCGGCAATATCCGCCGGTTCTATAGCTCCGCCGCCGCACCGGCGAGCCGGCGTCGGCGGCGGCGTCGGCGCCGGCGCGGCGTGCTTTATTATAAACACGCGTAACGCCGGATAACATTTTACAAATACTTTGGCTTACTATGTGGGTGCAATGGGATACTATTTGATTGGGGGAAATGACATGTCAACAGCGACTTTTTGAGTTATCGTGGTTAAAAAATGGATATGTCGTTAACAAAAGGCCTTTACAGATTTAGAAGTCATTCGAAAAAATTGTCTTTGAAAATAAACAAAATTTAATGTCATATTTTTTTTGTTACGCAATTAAATTTTGTGTACCTATCAACTTTTGGCAGTGAAAAATACGTGCCTACATTTTTGAAATATGATTCCTTTTCCTACCGTCAAAGGTTTTTGGACAGAGTAGGTACACACTATAATTATTATGACTAACTTTCGTAACACGATTTCGTAATTGGCGATTATAGGCATTTACCTCCTATTGCGTCCATACTCATCAGGTAATAGGAGAAAAAATGATGAATGGTTTGGACATTCTCTATAAATACTATGTGTACGTCCACATAATCATATCTCTTTTCAGCCTCCGTAACCTAGTTGGTAGTGACCCTGCCTACGAAGCTGGAGGTTCCGGGTTCGAATCCCGGCGAGGGCATTATTTGTGTATTTATTTATCACAAATATTTGTTCCTTGGTCATGGCTGTCTATGTATTTAAGTATCTATATGTATATATGTCATATATACTATATGTATTATATATATATCGTCGCCTGGTACCTACATCACGAGCCTTAATTGAGCTTACCGTGGGATTGGGTCGATTTGCGTAAAGATGTCCAAAAATATTTATTTTTATGTAGGTACTACTTATAGTACTGTGTTGACTTCAAAAATACATTTTTTTTATTTCATAAGGTACATAAAACAGACAGTAATGGTTGTTTGTATACAAATTGTTCCATTTTAACAGTAGGTACAGTCGCCATCATATATAACTGAGCAGCCAGGCTGCTCAGAAATTTCTGTGGCCTCTATTTTAATAGTTTACCCTCTTATTCATAAACGTCTGCTAACTTAACAAGCCGCTAATAATTGTTTGTCCTTTTCGGTCTTAACAGTGTGTCCATAAGAGCAAAAGGGACAAACAATTATTAGCGGCTTGTTAAGTTAGCAGACGTTTATGAATAAGGGGGTTAGAGTTTAGAGTGTATGCTCAGATATTTTTGAGCACCGTGACAGCACCGATATATCTGATTGCTATCTCAAATCTACGGTGTGAACTTACCCATAAAACGATTTAAATCGTGACCCACTTTTCTCAAACATTGTTTGCTCATTCGAATGACTGAAGTTCCTAATGTTCCTTATAAATATCGGATCTGAATCTGATACCGTGATGTATGCGCGTGAGTTGCCAGTTGGGGGTCGTAAATCAGCGTAGATCGCTTATAAATCATGTTCGATACCTATAGGTTGTATAGTATTGCAGTAGCTTTCATTTATCTTGAGTGAATCTGCTTTAAAAATGCAGGAATTGCGAAGTCACCTATTTTACATTTTGGGATTGATGGAAGCTATTGGTTTTTTAATGTTTTGCTGTTGATATTATAATTTTTCCTGGTTTATTTCTATGTTTGGTTGCAGGCATTTGATATTATTGGAATATGGTAGGTACGGTCGGCTCTAATAATATGTATACGATTTGAACCTTTTGCCTTTAACATACGTTCCGAAATGTATACATATTATTAGACGTGACCTACTTAAATGTTTCAAAGTTTTCGACACGTGTGGTGTTTTTATTTAATCTTATTAGGTACTAAGTTTTCCATTTATGTTAATGTTTTATACTTTTTTTATGATCAGTTTTTCTTGTTCTTGTACATCTAATGATAAAATAATTTGAACGACATTCGTAGCGCGGCGTAGCGCACGCGTGTAGCAGCTAGCGTAGAAGATCTACGAGATCTGGTAATATACATTACGACACGATGTTTTAAAACACGACCGATAGGGAGTGTTTTAAATCGAAACGAGTTACGAATTTCGTTTTTGCACGTGTCTCGTACGACGTTTTTTTAGTACAGATGGCCCTCCGAAGTTTCAAACCTGACGTAAAATGACACTAGAGCCTAAAAAATACACCAACTGTACTAAAAAAAACTTTTCTAATTGGTGTTAGTAATGGATTGTGATAGGGGCTAAAATTGTTAGATTTTTCTAACTAGTCAGGCACGGATCCAGGACTTCGTCCAAGGGGACGATTGACCTAAATATGAGATGATAGTATTTTATACTTAAGACAGCACCTAGGTATACCTAAGTCCAGTGTAAAGGGGGGCTAGTGCCCCCATTGCCCCCCCCCCCTGGATCCGCGCCTGTAAGTAGCTGAAGGGTCCACGGATAAAAATGTCCAGTGCTTAAAAAAATCATGGCAAATTCACACCTTATTCTGTTAAAAGTAGAAAAACCTACTACACCGTATTCTGTAGTAGGTTGTTCCTTCTGTAATTTGAATTAACTAGATATGTTCTTTACGTGGACCCTTCAGATTATGCTTGCTTCACATCATCAGCCTATGATAGTCCACTGCAGGACGTAGGCCTCTCCTATTAACTATGCGTATAGACGCATTAGGAGGTAAATGCCCATAATCGCCACGCTGGGCAAGCGGATTGGCGATCGCAGTAATGTGTCTATTATTATGATAACTATACTACTGATGACGCTGCTGCCCATCTTCAATATTTTATCAAATAACGGTCAGTGACACTTTAATCCCTTAGTCGACTCTTACGACACCCGCAGGAGGAGTTGGGGTGGTAACAAATGTATTCTTACTGCCGTCACCACACGGCGAATATGCTTGCTTACCTATTAATATTTAAAATAGTTATAATTAGAGCAGTTTTTAAAAAGTTTGTATACTATTAAACTAGATCGTTACATAGCTGACACCACACGAACGAGCGCTTAAAGAGTGAACGCGTTTTTAGTACAGCGGCTCTACCGCGAACTTCGAAATTCGCAAATTTCGGGGATTATTGTTAGAGTGACAAAAACAAATCTCCGAGATTTACGAACTTCGGTGTTCGCATTCGCGGTAGTAGGCTAATTCTTTATTAGCTGTACATTATTTCGTTAGTGCCCTGTGTAATCCAATAGATGGATATCTATCATCAGCCTATGATAGTCCGCTGCTGGAGGTAGGCCTCTCCTATCAACTATGCGTATAAACGTTTTAAGAGGTAAATACCCATAATCGCCACGCTGGGCAAGCGGATTGGCGATCGCAGTAATGTGTCCAGTACGATGATGCTGCTGCCCATCATCAATCTTTTATCTAATAATGGTCAGTGACACTTCAATCCCTTAGTCGACTCTTACGACACCCGCAGGAGGAGTTGGGGTGGTGACAAATGTATCCTTATTGCCTTCACCACACTCTGTGTAATGTAATAAGCTATCAATATTACCTATCTCTTAATTTTGGCAATGTTCGTCACAATGAACATAGTCTTCGACCCAATTTTAGTTTTTTTTTTTATATATATATAAGACAGAATTTTCTACTCAACACAATAAAAGCAAGCAAGGAGGCTAGAAAATCCGATTTTTTTAATGCCAACCTAACCCTACATTTAATAAAAAAAATGTTCCAGTATATTAATATTCCTCCCTATCTTAAATTTCAACCAATCAACCGGAAGTTTTTAGCCTCGTGATCATGGTTGTCTGAGGACAAATCCAAATTATAGTTTGCGCGCCGTGATTTACTGCAAAGTTAGTTTGCTAGACTACATTAAAAGTTGTAAAGTGAACTTTTTTGCAGTTTGCACACAGCATGCAGTCCTCAGGTCAATGGAGTTGGAGACAATATTGCTAATCATATTGTTTACAAGAACTTGTGGGCGGGGAGGCGACACTTCGCTAATTAGCGCGTGATTTATTGGGTCCTTGCCTCTGCGATGCAACGGTCAGTAACATATTAGTAACATGACGATACATGTGCGAAAAAATTAAGTTCGAAACGAGCAGCGAAAAATACACACACACGATACGACTTAAGGGAGTGTTTTAAATCGAAACGAGTTACGAATTTCCTTTTCGCACTGTACCTACGATGTTTTTCAGTACATATGGCCCTAAATAGTTTAATAAAACACCATGTGTACTGAAATAGTTTATTACGATACAAGTTCGAATAAAAATGAAGTTCGAGTAAATAAATAGGTATCTTGGGACATCTTGCACAAATCGTCCTAGTCCCAAGGTAAGCTCAATTAAGGCGTACCAAGCGACGATATTATATAATAGATAGATTCTGATAGATAATTAATTTCATACAAAAAATACGCAAGTAATTATAGCGGGTTACACTAATTAACTACACGTTTTGTATCGCGGAAGAGCAAAGTAATAATGTTCATCTTTTAATATGGACTTCCGAAAGTAACGCCTGATTCAATTAATTAAGAACAAATATTTGTGATAAATAATGCCTTCGCCGAAATTTGAACCCGGAACCCAGCTTCGTAGGTAGCATCACTACCAACTAAAGGAGGCTGACAGTAAAAATCGGTTTATAAACGTCAAGAGTGTTTACAGGGTGTTTCGCAAGGGAGCCGGTCAGCCGGAGATGATCATTTCTCACGCTCGGCACCGGCAGGGCGGCTGCATCCGGACGTTCGGATACTAGTGCAGTCTACTCTCTCTGTGAAAATTTTAGAAACTGGCTAATGAGGGTTTTTTCGAAAACGTATGCCACTAGTTGGCGCCACTTAGAAACCGCTAAGAAACACAATTATCTAGCCCCAAAGAAAAACGAATTACATAAAAGGTATTTTTATTTTTTTATATAATTTTATTAACTCGTACAAAACATTTAAACACGAAACTATAGGCGCTTTGAGAATTTAGACAAGTTTCTGGACCTGATGCCTCAGTGCTATCGCCCTGGTGAACGTCATTTCAGAAAACCCTCATTCCAATCCATCTTGTCCAAAATGTTTTAATATTATTTTTTTTTCTCGGTTCTAAAGATCTTACTTTAGCACCATTGTAATGTAAAAAATAATAAATATATAGAAAGTGTCATATTTCCAGTTTTAGTACCTATAACTGTGTGTACTAAGCGACGATATAGATATACATCTAATACATATATGTATACGTATAGACACATATGAATACCGAAAACAGCCAAAACAATGCACAAATATTTGTGAAAACGCAAATAAATGCCCTCGCCGGGACTCGAATTCGCCACTTTCAGCTTTTTGCTGGGCCACTACCATTGAACTACGCAGGCCGTCAAAGTATTGCGAGGCCTATTTGAAGAAAAAATCGTTCCAATATGATTTTCAGTTGGGTCGATTGCTAAGGGTGCATTCAGACCAAACGAGCATTCGCTATTCTAACCCCCTACTCTAAATTGAACATAGAGCCTTCAATGAAAATAAAATTTAACCTCATAATTTTTGTGTTACAAAGTAAAATTTTGTGTACAACTACTTTTGGCAGTAAAAAAAGACGACAAATCAAAATTTTCTATAAACGATCAACAATACGCGCCCACATTTTTTTAATTTGCGTACTTTTTCTACTACCAAAGGTACAGAGTATTACCATATCGTTTGTATGACTAACTTTCGTAATAAAATTGAAGCGATCGTGATTTGTGTTTTGATTAAGGCCTTAGGCCGAAAATACACCTGTGAGTTCTTACGTAAGTTGTAGGGACGGGGCTATACTAAGGAATGAGATAGTGAGATGCACCTCTCGTTAATTTGTATAGCTCCATCCCTATAACTTACGTAAGAACTGACAGGTGTAAGGCTGGCCTTAACTATGTATTTTTTTTGCAATAGACCCAGTTGTCTTTTTAAACTGTGCACCGTTGTGGTGGGTATCCGAACGCGTTCCTTCGGCGGCGGCGCCCGGACCCGACTCGCTGCCGCCGGCTGCGGCTGCCGCTTTCTGAATTTCCAAGTTCGAAATTCGAAAATTTTTACTATTTCTCTCTGTCGCTCCAACAACGCCCTCATTGGTGTGATTGAGATGCAGATGCTTAATGTTTTCGAAGTTCCTTTACGGGTGGTTAAGACCTGTAATGTAACTTGAATTTCTTCGTAGATGTGTGCAGGTTTTCTCATAATGTTTTCCTTCACCGTTCACTTCTGAAAATCAAATGAAATTACGTACATAAGTTTTTGAAAAAAAAAACATGTTATCGATTTTGAACCTTGCGCTGCGGACTTACATTCTGAAATATGTACATACATTTGAAGACGTGTACTGTAGATATATTAACAAAATCTAGATTTCAAACTTTCTACCCATTGGTGTATTGATACCTACGCTTAAGTTTCTACTAGGTAAGGTTGGCTGCAAAAGTGCGTATTCAATTTACGATAGATCTACCTAATTTTGTAGTATGATTATTTTGTAGTAATTTAAACACAACTTGCAACACGCAAATATAAAAAAAAATCTTGTAAAAGCTCCTCATATACGGAGCGAAACATTTGAGCAGTTTTGACGTAAAAATATTTATAATAAATATATAATTTTAATATCACTCCAGAAATATAATTTTAGTTTAAAAAAATATGTCATCGCGTAAATTTTTTTTCCTAACTAGTGCGCAAAAACGAACTTTGCGCACCCTTCGCGCACGATAATTTCTCTTTTTGACGCACTTGTTATGAAATGTACTATTTTAGTACAGATGGTGTACTTTTTAGGCTCTAGTGCGAGAAGTGGGTCATTTTACGTCAAATCCATCCTTCGGAGGGCCATCTGTACTAAAAAACGTTGTACGAGACACGTACAAAAACGAAATTCGTAACTCGTGTCGATTTAAAACACTCCCATGTCGGTCGTGTTTTTTTGTTCCCATGTTGGTCGGTTGTGCCACTCGTTTCGAATTTCATGTTTTTCGCACTTGTGTCGTAATGTACTATTTTAATATAGTTCTAGAATTTTCAAATAAGTTATAATGTTAAGGCGAGGTAAGCGTAGAATTCCCGTTTGTTTTTTTCAGTTTTCTCAATAATACTACTTCCTTATGAAGTAAAACTTATATATGTTACATTTGAGAACTTGATCTATCGCGCATTGATTAGTATTAAGTATTTAAACAAACTTCGCCCTATAAAAAACGATCCCAAACATAGGTCTAATCTCTGCATGAAAACTCATTTTGCTAAGAAACTACATAACTTTACCAAGAAAAAAATATATCAGAAGAAACGTCAAAGTCTGTGTCAACGATTAACAAGAAGAAATCATTAATATTGTAAGAATTATATTTCATCTTACAAAATATGTGAAATTATTCTCCCGAATCGCTCCTGCTGTCATCTTTCAGTCCCAATCGGGACCTGTTGGAGGGAGGACGTACGTCAATTTTGCGCACCGCTGTCGTCAACCAAACTATCTTTAAGATTGGTGTGATAACACATAAAAAAATGTTATCATCACTGGGGCTTCGGAGACTGAATAAACATAAGTGGTGAGTGACTAAATTAATAGAATTATGTTATTCAATATATTAAACCAAAACAATAACAAACATATTACACAGTACTATAGATAAAAACAGTAGGACGACTACTGGTGATAAGACCATGACACATTTTGACATGACGAAAATAGTGAAATAATTAAGAATGGTACCTACTCGTATCTATTAAAAATAGGATTTTATATCCATAATAGTTCGTTATCATCCAATAAAATTTTAAAAACGCAATTTATTTTGGAATTCGAATTATTTTATGAAATGTTTTGCAAGCAGTCGCACTATATTGATTTAAACTTTCACGACTATCACTCATATTTTAAATACAAACGGGTCCTAATCGCGTAAACTTACGTTTAATTATATCCTGACGTTACACCCGTGGTCGCAGGCAGACATGAGTATCAATAAAATACTACTAATAATATACTATCAATTAAAAAAATTATGGAAAATAATGCGAATTGTTACGAAACATACCGAGAATTAGTACATTTCGATTCAAGTGCGAAAAAAATTAAGTACTAAAGGGAGTGGAGATAAATTAAAGCACGACCGAAGGGAGTGCTTTAAATCGACATGAGTTACGAATTTCGTTTCCGCACGTGTATCGTACGACGTTTTTCAGTACATATGGCCCTCCGAAGGTTTCGACCTGACGTAAAATGAACCACTTCTCGCACAAGCGCGTAAAAATGCGCAATCTGTACTGAGAAATAAGCTTTTCATAAAAAAAGTGAATGGAAAAATATACGAATGACTAAAGTTGCTATAGGGAATGGCGCCCACTATGTTACATTTGCATGAAGGATGCAATTTTTTTAATAAAAAATTAAAAAAATTGAAAATTTTACTTGATAAATGTGATCTATTATCTATACCAATGATATGGTACATATTTATTGTAACGGTGAAAAAGTAACACAGATAAACTTGACCATGTACAGTGATCGTGCTAATAATGTGGATGACATTAAATCACCTATAGAATGTTTTCAAAAAATATTTTTACTATTACTATTTTTACTAAAGCGAAAGTGTCATTTGAAATAAGTAAGTTGAGTACATAATGCCGTTCTTTTACTAATGTTTTAAAATACACAATTGAATGTCGAATTTACAAGAATATTGTTATAATTTACCCTTTTTGGAGATACGTGACAAAAACATGTACGTGCTGTGATCAAAACATACTAAACATAGAACCAACATTCAAATGCATTTTGGAGATAACACAATATATTTTTATTTGAGGTAGGGCATAGCGAATGACATCCCGCTTTGTGTGGTAGGGCACAGTACAGCGGATGCCATCTCGCTCTTATCTAGAGCAGAGCCCAACTGGGGAAGTACCTCCGCCTTACAGAAAACCGCAGCCAAATAACACTATCCCCTACACATAGTGTTGTGTTCCTGCTGGTGAGTAAGGTAGCCAGGCTCAACGAGGGTGCGGAGTGCTGCCGACGGGGGGACCTACGGAACTGACAATACTGGCTTCGACCTGTGTTGGCGCGGCATGCAGGTGCGGCTATCAGGGAGACCCGGTGAAACGGCTGACCGCTGGCCGCCCGTAGGTCAGTAGGGTTCCCGAACCCAGGAACCACGTAATCTCCGCCCTGGGAGGCTGAACCGCCAACCTGCGCAAAATCCCTGGAGTAGTGGCCGTGCCGGAGGAGGAGACCGGAGTGGACCCGGCCGCTGCCACAGGGGGGGACCGGGGGCCCTTCCGTACGCCGTGCCTGCAGACCGCACTACCTGCGCTGTCCCCTGCCAGATTTGTTCCGTTTGTTTGTCCCTTGAGTCGTCGGCACTCCGAACCCTTCTTAGGATTAAGTACACCCACTATAATGGCGCGAAAACAGAAAAAGTTTGGACTATCAGCGGCATCTCCATCCACACAAGTGGACTACTGCAACATCAGGGGTATCCACTCTAACCTAAACGCAGTCCACTGCCACCTGGAAACTGCGCAGCCGACCATACTTTTCCTCACGGAGACGCAAATATCCTGCCCGGCGGATATATCGTACCTATTGTACCCCGGCTATACACTCGAACATAAGTTCGTGAGACACGCCGGTGTATGTATGTACGCCCGGCAGGATGTATGCTGTCGTCGTCTTCTTGCCTTTGAAGACAGGGACCTGTCAGTTTTGTGGGTGCGTGTGGACTACGGCGGCCACACCGGAGTCTACGCGTGCCTTTACAGGTCTCACAGTGGCAACACAGAGACAACCCGACTCTTCGAGCACATACAGTCGACATCCGACAGAGTGCTTGAGCAGTACCCATCCGCGGAGCTGGTGATTTTGGGGGACTTTAATGCCCACCACGTTGAGTGGCTGGGCTCCCGGTCCACCGACTTTGCGGGAAGGTCTGCTCACGAATTTTCTCTGGCCTATGGGCTCTCACAACTGGTACGTTCTCCCACGAGAATACCAGATATCGAGGACCATACGAGCTCCTTGCTTGACCTTCTGTTGACCACGCATCCGGACGGATACACCATCGCAGTAAATGCACCTCTCGGCTCGTCCGATCACTGCCTTATCCGGACAAATTCGCCTTACGCGCAGCGAGAACCACCGCGACCTACTACTACTCGTCGCGTTTGGCAGTACGGGTCAGCAGATTGGGACGGATTGCGTGAATTCTACGCTTCGTACCCTTGGAGGCAGCTCTGTTTCGCATCGGATGATCCTGACTCCTGTGCGACTAATGTCGCCGAGACGATACAGCTGGGAATGGACTGTTTCATTCCCAACTCACTAATCGCTACAGGAGCAAAGAAGCGACCTTGGTTTAACCGGCCCTGTAAAGAAGCTGCGGTTCAAAAGCAGGCTGCTTACAGGGCTTGGACCAAGGCCGTAACTGATAAGGATCCGAACGTCTCTGATGCGAAACGCAGACTGAATGCTGCCTCGAGGTCCTGCAAAAGAGCTGTTGCCAGAGCAAAATTTGATTTTGTCGGCAGATTTGGCGAGAAGCTTGCAGGCCACCCTTCCGGGAGTAGGGCCTTCTGGTCACTTGCCAAAGCTGCCGAGGGAAACTTTTGTCGGTCGTCCCTGCCACCACTGCGAAATGCTGACGGTAATCTGGTCCATAGTGCAAAAGAGAAAGCCGATCTTCTAGGTGCTCTTTTTGCCTCGAACTCGACTGTGAGCGATGACGGCAGCATTATACCGCCTACCATCCCGCGGTGCGCACACTCCATGCCAGAAATTCGCATTTCCCAGAAAGATGTTCGGCGGGAGTTGCTGTCGTTAAACGTTCACAAGTCGAGCGGGCCAGACGGCATACCTGCAGTGGTGCTTAAACGTTGTGCTCCTGAGTTGTGTCCTGTGTTAACGCGTCTCTTCGCTCTTTCCAGTATCAAACGGGAAGTTCCATCTTCGTGGAAGACGGCCCTTGTGCACCCTGTTCAAAAAAAGGGTGACAGATCGGATCCATCGAATTATAGGCCTATCGCTATCACCTCCCTTCTCTCTAAGGTCATGGAGCGTATAGTTAACGCTAAGCTCCTTGGTTACCTAGAAGAACACGATCTTATAAGCGACCGCCAGTATGGCTTTCGCCACGGTCGCTCTACCGGTGATCTTCTAGTGTACCTCACTCACCGCTGGGCATCAGCCATTGAGAGTCAAGGCGAGGCTTTGGCAGTCAGCCTAGATATTGCGAAGGCGTTCGATCGGGTCTGGCATAGGGGCCTTTTGTCGAAGTTGCCATCTTTTGGACTGCCCGAGGGATTATGCAGATGAATTGCTAGCTTTTTGTCCGGCAGACGCATTCGTGCCGTAGTAGACGGTAGCTGCTCTGATAGCATGGACATAAACGCTGGCGTCCCGCAAGGCTCTGTGCTATCCCCAACGCTGTTCCTTCTGCATATCAATGACATGTTGTCTATCGGCGACCTCCATTGCTATGCGGATGGCAGTACTGGGGATACTTTTTACACAGGCCGTGCTAATATCCCTCGCTCTGTGGTACTGGAAAGTCGCGGAAAACTTGTGTCTGACATCGAGAACACTTTATCTAGAGTCTCGTTATGGGGTCGGGATAACCTAGTCAGGTTCAACCCCACAAAGACACAAGTTTGCGCGTTTACCGCTAAAAAAACCCCATTTACTCCAAAGTTCCAAGACACAGCTCTTACCATGTCAGGGAGTATTGGGATCCTCGGAGTCGACATTTCCAACGACGTCCAATTCCGATGTCATCTAGAGGGAAAAGCTACGCTGGCATCCAAAAAGCTCGGGGTGCTCAATAAAGCGAGGGGATACTTTACTCCGGGGCAAAGACTTCTGTTATATAAGCCCCCCATATGGAGTATTGCTGTCACCTCTGGGCAGGAGCACCTGTATACCAGCTTGCACCCTTTGACTCGGTTCAGAGACGAGCTGTCCGAATAGTCGACGATCCCAGACTCACAGGCGGTATTGAACCCTTAAGTCTAAGGAGAGACTTCGCCTCCTTATGTGTGTTCTATCGTCTGTACAATGGGTTGTGCTCTGAAGAACTGTTCGACATGATGCCAACGTCCACTTTTCCTCATCGCACCGCTCGCCACCGCCTGGGCGCTCATCCTCACACCTTGCAACCTAAATGGTCGCGCACCGTGCGGTTTCAGAGGAACTTCCTCCCGCGGACGGTCCGTCTGTGGAATGAGCTCCCTGCCGAGGTTTTCCCGTTGGACTACAGTATGGGGTTCTTCAAAAGAGGAGTGTACAAGTTCTTATTGGGTCGGCAACGCGCATGTGACACCCCTGGGGTTGCAAGCGCCCATAGGCTACGGTGACTGCTTTCCATCAGGCGGGCCGTATGCTTGTTTGCCACCGACGTGGTATAAAAAAAATATATATATATATCAGAAATATAGAGCCAAAGAAAACGCAAATAGTATTACAGACTGTATCGTTTATTATAAATACAAGTTTAACCTGGTCTAACTTTTGAAATATGTATTATTTTGCGTTTCTATGTTCTGAGTGTATGGTGTGTACGTAATGTATGGCTACTTTCCAAATTGTCTCTTTTAGGGGCTTTATCGTGCTTAAAATATTGCCTATCAGACGTATTTCGGACAAACCTATACAACTGAATGTAAGACTATTTCAGCGACTCCATGGTACTATTTTAAGAAGCAATAGGTCAAGATGCTACCCGATTATCTAAACTGAGTCTTCATGATTCCCCAATCAGGCATACACAAATAAAATGTGGTGGATTTTATGTTTTACATAAAATCGGATTTTTACACAACGTTTTAGATGCCCTTCACTTTCTTATGCGTGCGAGAACAGCGAAGCAGCTACAAGAATCAGCCATACATAAAATCTTTAATGAAACACCATGGGCTTGATCCATAGTTAGAACAGGTAGATATAAATGCTCCACGACAGTTATATTAGATGTCAAAGTCAAAATACACGTAAGCTACATACCATATTCTCTTTAAAGTATCCTTTCACAAATTCAGGTCATTTTGTTGGGCAATATAAGAGCTATGGCAATATCTAAATGTTTGACATTACGAAGCACATGAAAGCGTGTCTTTCAAAGTACGATTTTTTTGTGTGTGATGTCGTCTTTTTCGCAAAACGTAAATTTTCTTGTAATAAATACTTGTCCGAAATATTTTTTTATTACTCAGGAGATCAGGATTTTGGATTGGGTTAGTTGTGTCTAATCCAGATGGTTTACGTCGAGTTTCTAGGATGAAATGTGTACCTTATTAAAGCAGTAATTAGACACATGTATGTTTTTATATAAACATGTAATATAAAAAAATATGGCCAAGTAAAGTCGTATTTATAATAAATGATACACCCTTTAATATAGGCCTCACAAATTTTATGATAGCAGCAAGTATACCCTGGGTGTAACTACAAAATACAATCAATACATCTTTCATCCTGTATAAATGTAATGGATTTACTCGCGATTATTATATTACTTTGTGAAATATGCAGCACGGAAGCTTAAATAAAAGCATTATCCTATAATGCAAAATTAGGTACGTTATTTTTGCGTCATCTGCATGATTAGTTCGACCCCTGATCATCATGTATAATTATATACTTTTTTCGTGGACAGTCCATCAAAAATTTTGAAAATCAGCATGTTTGCATCATTTTTTTATGAAATTGTACGCCTGATACGCATTATAGGACCGCGGATCTATAACGGGTTTCGTATTAAATATTAATGGGATAGTCTCGCATCCGTGTATTTTCTAAATTTACCGTCTACTTTACACATGGCTTACTAGAGCTTGCCAGATTATAAATTAATCACTTATATATTATTATTATGTTACACTATGTCGTTTCGATTCACACTAGTCACATAGTTGTAGTACTGTAAATATTTTCACTATGAGTATTACAGTATCACGTCATCATTGACGGCGACTGTCACGGCTATTAGCGGAGGCTGGATGACTCTTAAAACTAGCGTTGAGAGGTCAAAGAATATGGCCTTAATATGGGTAAGGTATTAGGTACTAATTTATTTATAAGTATAACTTTTTGTAAAATATGGGATATTAGATATTAGTATTTGTTGCTAAAAAAAATTAAGTAAGCAAATATCGCATAAGCTCCAGTTTATTTACTTATTTAAATTGTATTAGGTAGGTTTTCAACCGACTTCTAAAAAGGAGGAGGTTCTCTATTCGACTGTATGTATTTTTTTGTGTTTGTTACCTCATAACTTTTGAATAGGTGAACCGATTTTGTTGATTATTTTTTTATTTGAAAGCTGATGCTCACCGATCATCCATTTTAATTTGGTAAATAATTAGTAAAATGGTAGCCTAGTTGGTAGCGACCTAGCGACCCTGCCTACGAAGCTGAATGTTCCGAGTTCGAATACCTACGAGAGCATTACTTGTATATAATATTATTCTGACTATTAGACACTTCATCTCTAGTTAATGAACTTACCTGTCTGTATTTATATTAAATACAATGCATGTTTCGTTTTTAATTAATGCATGTTAGCTGTAAGATGTTACAAAACTATTATTAAAAAAAAAGTCCAGCCGAGTTTCTTGCCGGATTCTTCTCAGGCAGTGGTGTAGGGTTAGAATCGGAGTAGTTTTTTTCTCTCATTCGCTATTTAGTTTAACGCGATTCAAAAGCGCTCGTTGCTGGTCCTAATTGAATAAAGAATATTTTGAATTTGACTTTGTGTGTTATTTAAATATCACAAATATTTGTTCCTTGGTCGTGGCGTCGCTGTCTATGTCTTTAAGTATCTACATATATGTATCTATTTATTATATATTATATATCATCGCCTGGTACCCACATCACAAACCTTAATTGAGCTTATCGTGGGCATGTCGATTTGTGGAAGATGTCCCAAGATATTTATTTATTTATGTTTCATAATTTTAACAATTAATATACTTATTGGTATTTTGTATTTTACTTACTTTATTCACAGTATTTTTTACGAAATTAAGTATTACTACTACTACTAAACAAAATGTTAATAAAATTTTTAATTGTTACGAGCACTTTTGCACTCGGGAACTATGACGGGAGGCTTATTTTCTTAGTATATTATTTTTACTCTTTTTGTGTTTTAGTTAGGTTTAATTTAAATTTTAATTGATTGTGGTTTTTAAAGAATGTAAAATAAGCGGTTACGACTAAATACACGTGAACTTAACCGTTTAATCATGATTACATTTTTAATACGTTCGATATTGCCAATTCATTGAAATCTTAAAATACCTATTTAAGAAAATAAAAGATGAAATAAAACTATGAAAACGGATCAATTCGCGTAGGTATATTAACTAACTTTAACTTAATTCCGACGTTTCGAACACTGTACAGGGTTCGTGGTCTGCTGATGACTGGCAATGGAGGAAATTTGATAGATCTACCTCCATCAAAACATAAGGTAGACACCTTACGGTAGTGCCAAGTATTATATGAAGTATCGTAGAAAAAAATTGTAACACGTACGTAATTACCTGCGTCCCTTCGGCCAAACAGAATCTTTAGCAGATTTGCAAACATAATTCCGTACTAAACAATTTTTTTCTACTTTGAATTTAGCACATAATTGTAGCATATTACATATTCCCAAATAAAATAAGTAAGGTGCCTTAGGTAGGTAATTCTGAATGAAGTGTAAATTCTAAAATTATAGAAAAATCACCCATCAACTTAAGTGTCAACTTTCGGAATTATCCGGAGTTTTTTGACATTCGGAATTATCCGAATACACCCTAACAATTTAACGACATAGAATATAATATCAATAATATGACCCCACCAAGCACATCCCTACGCAAGATGCGACAGACGCCGCGCCGTCGCGGCGTCCCAACTTTCGCATTCAATTATCTCCTCTAAAAACCAAAACCCACCAAAAACTATTACCTAATATTATTCTCTATAGTTATCTACCCCTTCTGATATAGTTGTTTAATTATTTGTCGATATTTGTATGGATTTATTCGGATTGGCGCCGGGCGGCGGCGCCTGCTCGCCGCGCCATGCTGTCACCTACGTCTTTCTTGTTTGTTATCCAAGTTACTATTATATCTACTTACTTAAATACTTAATTACGGGGACAATGGAAAACAGGTTTGTTGTGATGATTTTTGGCATGTTTTTAGACGAATTGTCTTGAAAGGCTTCTTGCTGTGACCATTTGTTAATAAAGAAATTATAGCTACCATTTTCAGCATGTTTTTTTCTAATACATCACACTTACGGTTTAAAAAAATATCTAAAGGATCTCGCATATGTAGTGATACCTATGTATCAAATATTTAGTATTTGGATACAATTAATGCACGTCTACAAGACGTTTAACTAAATTTTTTTTTACTAATGAATACGTACTAGTTTTACTATTTAAATACTGACAAATGACAGCAGCAGTGACGGTTCTGTAAGCAGCAACATTGGTACCTATCACCTATCCCTTCCATTGGGGTCGGCATTCCTTGTACCTACCTATGTTCTTAACTTATGCTAGCCTGCACAAGTATTCAGCCTCCTTAGACAAGTTTGTATCGACTCTGCCTACGAAACTGAAGATCCCGGGTTCAAATCCTAGTATCTGTTTTTATCACATTTTGTTCCTTAGTTAAATGTATTGTATCATCGCTTAGCGCCCACACTAATATACCAATTTAGCTTTGAGCTTACTGCGAGAAGCTTAAACTTGGACCATATTTTATAATACTCCGTCGCGTATTTTAAACATATCTATTTATATATGCAACACTCGTGGGTATATACTTGTGAATGTGTTATTTGCATCTATTTAAGTAACATCTACCAAATTATATGTCATATGACACAAGCAAGCGAACAAGTTGTTAAAAAGGGTAAAAAAAGAAAAAAAAACTGTTTCAGACTGTTCGTAAATACATAAAGTAATTAAGAATAGTTGCATAAAATTCCAAAAAATATATCTAAGTTTGAGAAAACAATAGCTAAATGATATTAAACTATGTATAAGTATTTGAATAAAATAAGCCTACGAAACAAAAATGAAAAACAATATGCTAAAGGCAACAAGACAACTCATCATTCTCATCAACGACCACAGACAACTTGCGAACGGTTTAACGCGCAAACTTTACAACACTAGCCCATTCAGCCACGCCATAAATAAAGAGGCCAGCCGCTTTTCCCGCCATTTCCCCGCAGGCTCCGGCCGGACCGCACGCCATTTTGAAATTCGCTCCGCGACTTGCCGCGACAATATTTAGAGAATATTTTCACTCTATGAATTTTCCGAGGCTATTTATTTTGAAAGTTATAGTTATAGAAGTTTTAGTGCTGTTAAATGTTACTTAAATTATTGGACGTTTATAAATGTTTGATTTTCGAATGTGATGTTGTTTGTGATGTTTTTTCTGACATTTATAGACTGTTATGCGGAGTGAGCCAAGGTAGTGTAATTATTTTATAATTTAGTTAATGTTTTACTATATAAGATTCACATCCAAAGGGATTATGTTTACAGGGGAGACCTAGTTTATACACTTTTTATTCAGAAATTTAATACTGATTAGGTACAAAAGAAAAGAAGTGTCAAAGTATGGAATGGACAATTTATTTTACTGTTTACAATAAATACAAAATTATTTACGAATGAGTCTAAAATTAAGTGTATCTCCATTCGGCTGTACTTTTAACAGTTTTAACGGACTGCGATATTCGCATGATAATTTCAAGTACACATTAAGAAGTTAAGATTTCATGAAGCAAATGTAGTCAATCTTTTAAATATTATTAAAACACTTAATTTTGAAAAAAAAAGTATTTCGTTGGCCCCATGTTGGGCGCCAGTTAAGAAAACTAGAGAACAATGTTATTCGTACTTTAAATTTTTCAGTTTTTCAAATTCATCCTAAACAAAAATACAATTAAAAGTAATATTTTTTTTAATTGATTTGTGATTTTATTTTATATCATTTGTTGATTTGGTTTTATAAAATAAATGACTATGATTGAAAATACAATGATATAAATGATTTGGTCATTTATAGGTTTAGGTATATATTTAGTGGGTTATGATTTAGGTATTTATTCGTTATGTGTTTTATTTTTAGATAATACCTCTATCGCTGGTTAGTAAGTAGCTAAATAAGCTTTATACGCACAACATTCTTCTTTTAGTATTGATATAAGAAAGAAATACCCTTACCAAAATTAATGGATGCTATTATACACTCCAAAGTATGCTTTCTTTTGCCGTGTGGTGACGGCAATAAGAATACATTTGTCACCACCAACAACTTCTCCTGCGGGTGTCGTAAGAGTCGACTAAGGGATTGTAGTGTCACTGACCATTATTTGATAAAAGATTGATGATGGGGAGCAGCGTCATCGTAGTGGACACATTACTGCGATCGCCAATCCGCTTGCCTAGCTTGGCGATTATGGGTATTTAATTTACCTCCTAATGCGTTTATACGCATAGTTAATAGGAGAAGCCTACGTCCAGCAGTGGACTATCATAGGCTGATGATGATGATGATGATGATGATGATGATTATACACAAACAAAAATATTAAGGATCTAAAAGAAGGTTGGTCTCTCATACTATAAACTTGAATCCTAAGTGGTCCAAACTCTTCACAACTTACGTCGTCATTGACAAACTTACGTCCCCAAATCCGGCATTTACTCGCTAACGTGAATCCTCCCCTTCATTGTAGACAGAGAGTCAAATGTTAATTCAAAACGTCATTTGGTATTTTTTTAAACGCAATTTTTTAATTACTTGATATGCTACAAGATTTTCATGTACACTGTCACTTTTATTGTGTTACCTATATTACCCATATTATTAAAAATTTGCGAACTTCGGAGTTTACGGCAGGGCCGAAGGTTTCAATTATTCTGAATTAATATGGCAAGCTTGATCAGATACGTTATTTCTAATGCTGATAAAAAAGTATAATTTGATTCCTTTCACTAGTAAAGTTCGAGTTCATTAATTTGTCTACATGTCTCCATACTAATCCTTTGCAAGGTGTTTACATAATTATGAAGCGAGTCGCCATCAGAGTTCATGATTTCCAGTCTCGTTTCATAATTCTGTAAACACATTTGCAAGGAATTTGTATGGAGAAATGTAGACATATTAATGAACTTGAACTTTAGAAATTAGGTCCCATGGGAACACTTCTTCAGAAAGACCAGCTTAACACATTTTTCACAGATGGGATCACGACCCCGTCGGATAACTACCCTGTAAATTGGAATTAAATTGTACGTTTTTTTCCGCATTCAAAATAACGTAATCAAGCTTTACCTATTCATTCAGAATGATCATTGCAAACTTATATCTAAAAAAATGTTTATGTTGTGTAATTTAATTATAAAAGCAAAATAATGTAAAAACTAGTAATTTATTCATAATTTTTTGTTACTTGTTTGCTAATAATATATTTTTTCTATTGTGTTTTTTTAATCATCAAATAGGTGTTTATAAATCGCTAACATTGTTTCTACAAAAACAAACGAAGTACGAAAGGAGAATTTAATGCGTTGATAAAAGTCTTGGTCTTATTACTAACTTAAAACATACATTTTAAATTAAAATTAATGATAATTATTAATATTAACGTAAAAATCAATCTACGAACATGTTTCACATGGTATTCACGATATGTATATGGAAATTTGGCCACATTTGTTTAATTTTTTTTTGAGTTTTACTGATCATTGGTATAAGTAAGTACCTGTAGTTACTTACATTCTGCGTACTTATCAAGTACTTACAGTACTTGTGCCAATCAACTTTTCGATCGACATTTTCTGTCTGCTGCGTTACTTTTCATGAACTTACAAATGTACGTCAATCAATACTACAAGTATAGGTACATATATTTACAATGAAAAACAGTTGGAACCTAAATGTATCGATGTAAACTTGTGTGGGGCCTAACGCATGTACAATATTATAAGCATTTTTTCTAGCAAACTTGATGAAATTGTCACCTGCGTTACGGGACAAAGTGTCGATCGAAAAGTCGAATGTCCCAAATACAAGTCATACAGCATAATGTTGTGTTGTTCAATGAATGCTCAGACAATGGTAAAAACTGAAAATCTTATCCCTAATGACAACAGAAGCACTAAATTAAAACGTCAAAATAGGTGTTGTAATAGCCACGAATATCCGTACTCGTACTACGAGTTCCAGTAATCGCTAGCTTCTGCGCGTTATATGCAACTATGTTTTCAGTCAGCCTCCGTAGCCTAGTTGGTAGTGACCCTGCCTACGAAGCTGGAGGTTCCTGGTTCGAATCCCGGCGAGGGCATTATTTATGTATTTATTTATCACAAATATGTGTTCCTTGGTTATGGCTGTCTTCGTATTTAAGTATCTATATTATGTATCTACATATTTATTATAGTATATCGTCGCTTGGTACCCACATCACAAGCCTTCATTGAGCTTACCGATTTGTGTAAGATGTCCCAAGATATTTATTTATTTATGTTTGTTTTGTCTATTGAAAATATTGAAATTGGCAGTTTAGTATGAAATAGGAATATATTATCTGAGTAAAGCCTCTTTTGTTATGGCGTTAAGGCGCATTTAGACCAAACGAGCATTCGCTCATTCTATCCCCCACTCTACGAAATCAACGAATTTCGACGAATCACGTTTTGTGTAACGAACGAATTTCGTAGGGTGGGGGTTAAAATGGGCGAATGCTCGTTTGGTCTAAATGCACCTGAGTGCGTGTTCAGATATTTTTGAGAACCATGACCGCTCTAATATGTATATCTGAAGGCAATTATACAAAAAAAATGATATAAAGAATTATTATTTGTGTTAATGCAAATGGGGAGGCACCTTGTAATAGTGTTTAAAATGGACTTTATTTAAGAATGCATAAGGTCTATTTTAAGAGTCGTGACAAGGTACATTCCGTTTGCACTGACAATTTTTTTTGCAATTTGAATTCTGAACTTTTCTCTCAGATATGCATACACATTATTTTTTTCTGTTTAGCTCTATAGTTAATGACTGATAGAGAAATGTATAAGGCATTAAGTCCGCCATTTGCACTTCTTTTTACTGTACAATAAGTATAACATAAAAAAAATTCGTACTCGTAAGATCGGGTTACATTGCACACCCAAAAAATCCATCTTGGCAAATTAAGAACTGAATTAAAATAAGATTATTTGCTTGACGTATTTTAGTTAAAATGTTAGATGCCATCTTTATATTTAAGTCAATCAAAGCGGTTTTTTTTTCTTGTGGGCAATGTTAATGTAACCCGACTTTACCGGTACCTACTTTTTGTTAAAGTAGAGTTGAAAACGATGACGATTTGAACTCAAAAATTCAAATTTTGATTAAAAATCACGGATTTTTGGAAAACACTATTACACAGACGCTAGCGATAACGGCCGCAAACTGATGGTAGCGGTACAGAACCCGCGTTGCGATATTTATTAACTTGATGTGTCTTTACCGCGCATTCCGGACGGCAGAGAGTAGCGGCGGCAGAGGCGACACGAGTTTTATGATAATTGTGCCTACAGTTATTTATCAGAGATTGCCAAAGCTCTAAATTCTGTCTATTCTACCGCAAAGCGCTCGGTTGTTATTAGTTAGTCACATTTAAATTGTCACTCCGACGCAGACTCGTTTTCCAAGTATAACCTGATTTTCCAATACTTGCCACAACACCTAGAATACTCTAGAGATAGAACACAGCCCTATCCACCACAGTAGATTGTGCCACAGCACTAACATGGCGTCTCACGCATATACAAACACGATGCCACCATCTCTGTCATCAAAGTGCGGATTCCATTTTATCCCATTCTCAAAACCTCGCGCCAACTCTTCTCACAAGATCCGCACCAGAGGCTGCCAAAACACCGAGCACTTGAACTCTGCGTCTTTCCCCGTTCTCAACAATATAATGGTCCAGCACTTGCTTCTTGCAGACACCCGGGTAGCCACCTGACACCACCATCACCATACTGCCACAGTCCCATTCCTATCTATTTCAGAAGCTGCCAAAATAGCAGGCACTAAAACCGTCCACCTCCCATCCCTGCCCACACGGGCAGGCACCTGACGCCGCCGGTGTCATAGCCCCTTGAGGCTGCCAAAACACCCGCCTCTAAAGACGTAAAAGCCTGCCCATTGTCCAGTCTGTAATAATCCTAGAACCAACACTTCGTTTCTTGGTTTGCGGTAGGGCCTCTGATTCACCGATGCCGTATAGGGTAAGTAATATAACGTATACGAACTAATGCTATATAAATCATAACGTATAAATTCAGTTTGTATAAATTTATAATGCCTAACGTGTAATAAATATAACGTATAAAAGGTATAATTATTAAATGAATAATTGTAAAATGTATAATGAACGTAACATATAATATCGTTTACGATAACGATTAATTAGTATAACATTGAAATAATCTAATATACAAAACAACTCTCTTACACAAAATATAAGCGCCTACGATTTTTTAATAATTAAACTATAGAATTATCATCATATTTAATTTGAATTGATTTACTATTTATCTGTATATTAAGCCGTATCCGTATAGGAAGCGATTTAGTCCTGGGAACCGGTCCGCGGGGCTTCTATTTCTGCTCTAAGGGATAAAAGGTACCTAACGAACCTATCCAGGTTAGAGTAGGAGAGGTACAAGTTTGATATTTTTTAATGCGGGGGGCTCCGCCCCCCGAGCCCCCCTTGCGGGGGGGCTGCGCCCCCCGTCCCCCCTTTTTTGGTTTCGCAAGGATGAGGATGCGTAAACAATTACTTAAAGGTCTTTTATTTATCCGGGAACCTACTCTCGAAACCTAACCAATCCAAGTCGGTTTTACCCTGATTTATTACTTGGATTGGTTAGGTTTCGAGGCTAGAACGGATTGAAAAGGTAAGTAATATAACGTATACATTTTTATAGAACTTAACCTTACTTACTTTTCTGGCAGTTATATTTATATAGTTATATCAGATGTTAGTATATGTTTTAACTTTTATACCTTTATATTGATATATGAAACGGAATTCGTTAATATGTACGTTAGACTAAACAACGGTATATATTATTAACGTTATATTATTTTTGTATTATACTATTTGGAAATAGATGTTTAATACATTATACCTAACGTTAGTATACGTTATGGACGTTTGTAAACTGTAATTATACTAAAAGTGCGTATTCATTATGATACGCACCCGCCGGGGTCATAGCCCTTCTCCCTACATGCTGCCAAAACACTAGCCACTAAACACAAAAGCCTGCCCCGTCCGCAACAATCCTATGGCTCAGCACTAATTCACCGTCAGTATACCCGCAGCGCAGTCATGTCTCTCAGAGGCAGCCAAAATAGCAGGCACTAACACCGTCCACTTCCTATCAGCGCCCTATCTCCCACAACACTCTATGCCCACACTGGCGCCTCACGCACGCACGGGCAGGCACCTGACGCCGCCGGTGTCATAGCCCCTTGAGGCTGCCAAAACACCAGCCACTAAACACATAAAAACCTGCCCACTGGCAAGTCCGCAACATCATCCATGGCTAGGCAGCTAAGCAGATTCACCGTCCGTATACCCGCAGTCATGTCTCTCAGAGGCAGGCAAAATAGCAGGCACTAAAACCGTCCACTTCCCATCAGCGCCCTATCTCCCACAACACTATGCCGACACTGGCGCCTCACGCACACATGGGCAGGCACCTGACGCCGCCGGTGTCAGAGCCCCTTGAGGCTGCCAAAACATAAGCCACTAAACACATAAAAACCTGCCCACTGCCAAGTCCGCAACATCATCATCCATGGCTAGGCACTGATTCACCGTCAGTATACCAGCAGTCGCCAATCCGCTTGCCCAGCGTGGCGACTATGGGTATTTTCCTCCTAATGCGTTTATACGCATAGTTAATAGGAGAGGCCTACGTCCAGCAGTGGACTATCATAAGCTGATGATGATGATGATACCAGCAGTCATGTCTCTCAGAGGCAGCCAAAATAGCAGGCACTAACACCGTCCACTTCCTATCAGCGCCCTATCTCCCACAACACTCTATGCCCACACTGGCGCCTCACGCACGCACGGGCAGGCACCTGACGCCGCCGGTGTCATAGCCCCTTGAGGCTGCCAAAACACCAGCCACTAAACAAATCAAAACCTGCCCACTGCCAAGTCCGCAACATCATCCATGGCTAGGCAGCTAAGCACTGATTCACAGTCAGTATACCCGCAGTCATGTCTCTCAGAGGCAGCCAAAATAGCAGGCACTAACATTATCCACTTCCCATCAGCGCCCTATCTCCCACAACACTCTATGCCCACACTGGTGCCTCACGCACGCACGGACAGGCACCTACCTGACTCCGCCGGGGTCATAGCCCCTCTCCCTATATGCTGCCAAAATACTAGCCACTAAACACATAAAAGCCTGCCCCGTCCGCAATAATCCTATGGCGCAGCACTGATTCACCTTCAGTATACCCGCAGTCATGTCTCTCAGAGGCAGCCAAAATAGCAGGCACTAACACCGTCCACTTCCCATCAGCGCCCTATCTCCCACAACACTCTATGGCGTCACTGGCGCCTCACGCACACACTGGCAGGCACCTGACGCCGCCGGTGGCGCCAGCCCGCCCCCCCGCGCCGCGCGACGCGCCTACACCCGCGCGGGGTGGCCAGGGCTAGCGGTTTGCGGGGATTTGTGGATTTATTTAATTTTGTCGTGTTTTTTCGTTGATTTGACAATACGATTAAGTGGAAGATTTATTAAATTATTTATTACATTGAATTTTTGTTGTAATGGATTGTATTTTGATGTAGATTTTTCATAGAAAACTAAACGATTTCGAGAAAGATTTTTTTTCTGTAGGTAAAGAATGAATTTAATAGTCAGCGTTTATAACACTTCTATGTAACATTTAAGGGAACATTATCTACACTTGTACTTTTTCATT
Source organism: Thaumatotibia leucotreta (assembly GCA_025490895.1). Classification (NCBI taxonomy): domain Eukaryota; kingdom Metazoa; phylum Arthropoda; class Insecta; order Lepidoptera; family Tortricidae; genus Thaumatotibia; species Thaumatotibia leucotreta. The sequence continues at coordinate 46,505 of JALPQI010004302.1, forward strand.
GAGGCAAATGATGCATTTCTGTTTATATATTTCTGTGTATATAGATACGTCATTAAGTAATGTGAAAGAATCAATGTGGTACACAAATTTATTGATCACACATTTACATACAAAAAGCTGTTTTTACACCATAATGCATGCACTTGTCAACATTATGTTACCAATAATACCGCCAGTACATTATTGTAGGCAAATTTTGAAACAAAAATAAAAGAATTATTCATTTCAGAATATTTAAAGATTTTTCTTGACTTACATAATAATTAAAAAGGTACCTACTTAAATTTGATAATTTGTACATATACATAAAAAACATCAATATTTTTGGCATAATAATTTAAGAGTTCACTATGAAGAGAGCAGAATTTAAAGAAAAAATCATACATTTATAAATCACATTGCTTCCACGTTTTTTAACCGCAATATACCATAACTACATTCGTAACTTGTCATCATCACCAAAAATTCCCCCTTTTCCACTCACTACATTTTTGACATAGTGGTAATTTTCATTACGTCGACCCAACTCTAGATCAAACAATCTGGCGGACATAAAACACCGGAACAGCCGGCGCCCTTTCAATTCAAGTTGTAGACTTATCTCGCCATTAAAAAGTTAAGCTGGCAACACCGCGGCGCGTCAGCGGCCGTCACCGTCAGTCGAGCGCGCGCACGCGGCGAGCTATGACGTGCGCGAGTCATGCGCCCTGTCGCGCCTCGTGAGCCGGCGCCGGCATGTGATGTTCCGGAGACGCGCGCTGCGGCGGCGGCTAGCAGCCGCCGGCGCCACCCATATCCCCGACGACACCCTCAGGACCCTCTCCCGGGCCCTCGACAACGGACCAGCCTCAGAATGCGTCCCGACCCAACACGCCAACCTCAAACTCGTCGTCACCAAGCTGTTCCGATTCCCCGACCTCAAAGACCTGAACGAGTTGAGACGACTACCCTTGTGTCGGGAGCAGAACTGCTGCAATCCTCACCATTGGAGCAGATTATCGGAGCCCGGTATGTGACGGGCGTTGACCCGAGCAACAAGTGAAGTAAACAGTGAAGTGTACAGTGATGTGTTCTGCGTTGAAATAGCTCTCGGATTTGTCTTCACGTGCATCGGTATTAGTGCAAATCGTTATCGCCACTTATCACTACTGTTTGTCTCTGTATCAGCTTCGTTACGTTACAGTGACGTCACGTCAGCATTGCTTTCTTCAATTTGGTTGTTTTGAGTGTTGCCACCGACGATGTAAATCTTTGGACTGCTTTAAAATGTGACTTGAAGCTAGGAAGGTCTTAGCTGTTGCGTTAAAAACAACGCTGATTTTGCGCCTTCATTTCCTAACTAGATTCAGAACTGTGTAAAATTATGGTGCATAATCTTTTGAATGATGTGCACATTGATTGCCAGTAGTTATTCGTATCTACGAGGGATAGTAAACATTTCCGTCCGCGTCTATTTTTAGCGGCTTACATCAGCGTCTGAACGTGTTCTAAAACTTCTAAACAAAATCCAAAGGGTCCAGTTTTTATGATTACATCGTTTTCAATGCCATCTGGTTCAATTCATGTTAGATCAAGAGTTCACTCGTTGAAAACTTCGGAAGCTTTGACGAGTCGCTGAAAAATTCGATGCCACTGTGACAATGCATTTAAATATAACGAATTTTAGTTTAGAACTCGTTAGAAGCGTACCCAGAAACACATTTACTAAACCATTCATTCCTAGTATCCGTTTGATTAAAGATAATACAACTTTTCTTAGAAAAATGGTGAAAAACATGAAGCCCGATCAAAATTGTATCTTGTATAATTTCTTATTAGACTACTCAGATGTACATCACTAATCTTATTTACAACGATTACACCCCGCCCGATATAAAAAATCCATTCGACTCTATCACCTTTGCAACAGTCGCTCGCCACGTGTTTTTAATTATCTAATTGTATTATCGTACTACGAAAACAAAGTCACTTAATTTCATTAATCGTTCTAATTCCATTCATATTTACTGGAATACCTATGTCATCAAATTCTAACTGCTCAGGTTTCCCTGTGTCATGTAAAAATATGCCATTCATGCTAATCAAACCAGACGTTATAACAATTCATTAACTTTAAAACACTTACTTAAACATGCATCTATGTCAAATGTGAATTTAAGGATTGTACCTATACATACTCTAAAATACCATTAAAAAGTCAGTCATCTTGAGAACCTCCGCCTTTTGGGGACTTAAAAGTCAGTATAAGTCGAATGAGAAAGAGTCAAATAAACTTTTTAATCGACATTTTGACTGTTTCATAGCTGTATATTTTCTGTTAAGTTTAGACAGTTGATATATCAATATACTTAGATATATCTAATGTCCCATGTATTTAAATGTTGCAGTTCGCCCTTGACTGCACCAAATAAAATGATCGATTTTAGAAGATTGTGGCAAAATAAAAGCAATCTGCAATCTGCTGTAACCAAGTAGGAACTTCCTGAATCCTATGTTCACTATTCAGTTATTCACATTCTTGTCTAGAGCTACATGTCTTTGATTAGCAGAGTGTTGGCAAAAATTACTCATCATTACGGATATTGCTCCTAATGTGCGTAATGAGCCTCTTACGCAGATTAAAAAAGGTCACGTTGACGCGTGTCAGTCTAATTTTAAGGACGTAAAGAAGAACTTCAATAATCTAGAAGCCATAGATTCACAAAGCATTTATTTTGTTAACAAACTAGAAAGTATTCGTGGGAACAAACTAGAAAGTGTTATTTCTCCCCTAAAACTCTTACTCTTAGCCTATTTTTTTATAAGATTTAACGTTTTTAAAAACACTACCAATTTTCTCAAGCAATCTGGCTCTAGCCATTGATCTGCCAAAAATTCTGGTTTGGTGATCCCGGAAGTAGGTCCTGAATTAATTTTATTTATCGTACTAGCAACAAGCTTAGAGTACCCTGCTAATCCAAATTCATGTTGAAATAAATATCGTTTGAGACAAATCCTGCAAGTCTAAATCATCATTTTGACACGAAAAACTTGTCACTAAATCAAGTTATAGGAGATTTTTGGTATTTTTTGTATAAAAATCATAATAAGACAAACTAGTCAATAAGGTTGCCACCGTCACGTAGCAATGCACCAACGAGAAGTTTCCAAAATTTCCGATTTGCGAAATTGAGAATAATCTCACGGAAAGTTCTTGGTATTGATTTCGCGCATTTATTGCTAAGAGGGTTTGCGTAGGGCCAATTCCTATGGAACTTGATAAGTTCACATAGTCACCAGTGTGTAACTCAAACGTCAGGATCAGGACACGGTCGTCAACTGTTGGGAGCATAGCGTAATCATTAAGCCGCATCACATGAAAATTTCCAGTAATTTTAGGCAATTTTGAGTGTTCTTCAACTTGCACATTGCTACCATCACCCCATGCACACGGCATGGTAACCCTGCTGTATCAGCTAATCTGCGCACGAGGGTCACTCGGCGATAGCAGGCAAGGTCGCGCCGGCGCCGCGGTGGCGCGCCGCTCGCGCATCCAGCTGGATCGCGAAATAAACGATACGTGAATCTCGGTTCCGATTCTAGCTGTTGACGGCTCGGTATTTGGCTGGTCTGGTTGACTGTAAAAATAAATTAGAAATACGTTAGTAACTTGATTCAATTCAATGTAGCGTCGACGCTTAGCTCGGAGAAAACATTGGTATAAAACAGGGCAAAATTCAGACGTAATAACCTAAGACATTCCATATTGGTTAATTGTAGGAGTAATTAGCAATTTTTTTGACGGCGGCGCGGCGTCACGTTAAACATTTTCATATTCATATTCATATTCATTTATTCATGCTATCATAACTTCATATAAATACATCAAATATAATACATGTCAGTTATGATACCCTGTAAGGGCACAGCAAATAATTATAACCTTAAAACTAGTCTTAACTACTACCTTATCCTAAGTACAAAAATTACAGAATTATAAATTTACAAATAAAAATTAAATATTAATGTCATTGAAAAATTCTTTTAAATTATAATAACATTTTTCTATTAATTTATGCTTTAATTGTCTTAAAAATAATACAGTATTTTTTTCGCCTTTTAAATCATCTTTTAATTTATTGTATATTTTTATGGTCATTTTTATTTGGTTTTGTTGTTCAAAACACAAAAGGGCGTATTTAATATAAAGACCATTGTATTACAACGACATTAATCCGTTATTTATACGCCCTTCATTCATTGTCATTTTTTGTGTTTAAACTATAATTACTATAGATATAATCGCAAGAACATTGCAGTAAGTGATACAAAAACCGTTTAAATGGTCTTCTGTTTTATTCAGTTCCTTGAATTCAGAAGCTAAACCAATGGAAGGAATGGAGGGAATGCCAATTGAAAACGACGGCTACAAAATGAAAAGCAGAGAACTTGTCCACAATGCATGCCATGTTTCAAGTTTTTAATTCCATGGCCAAGAAAATGCGGCCGGTCTTTGTACATCAAGACTTTTTTGTTTTAATGCTACCATGTCGAGACGGGCTTGTACTTTATCGACGGTTTTTTTGTTACAAGTACGATGTGACAGACTTTCTTTTTAATTTGTCCATGCCTTTAAAAAATGTCAAAGGGTTTAAATAAGATTACAAACTCGAATAAACTAAAGAGCTCAATCCTTAAAAAATCACTAATTTCTAATCGATCCAAAATGACCTAAAAACAATCTGATTACTAGAAAATTCGTAGTTGTTTTTTAAAATCGGTTTGTTTGTTTTTCGGGTTAATCAAAAATCGAGAATTATTCTGTCTGGGATTCGTGTCCTTCCGTCCTTTAATGGATAAGACTGGTTCGTATTGGCTTGCAAGCCTGTTATTTGTTACAGAAATAATTTCAGTATTTATACCAAATAACGTCTTCGGTAAATCGCTCAGCAACATTGTATATTGGTATGCCGACTAACTATGCGACATACTCGTTTGACATCTTAACATATTTCATTTGTTTCTCATTGCTTCGGAATGCGGCACGCTCTTGAGTCGAATTGTGTTCAATATATTTCGGCTGCTCGTGGTACTAGTTGTTTACATACCATTTCAATGTTTAATTGCGTCTTCACCGCTTCCTGGCGCCTATTGCTATATATCAGACCTATTTCACGTTGTTTATCTTCTGATTCTACTTCTATTTCCTCGTCATAAAAGACTTCTCGAAATTTGAATCCAAAAGTATACGTCGTGTCAAAAGTCTCGACAGTAACAGTTTGTATGTAATGAGTGGCCATGACATCAACTCACCGCCTCCCACACCTCATGTAGTGCTTAGGAGCCACGTAGGTGTGTTGACAATGCCTGTTAGCATATTAATTAAGAAGAAAGCCGGGGAAATATACTTAATGCCTCTCCATATAGACGGGCGTCCGTGAGAATTAATCTGATAGCGTGGTGGTCAATAAAATTTCAAGTTTTTTAGCGTCTTCTATAAATGGTGGTCCGCCCAGTGTCTTTACATTAATCATGAGCAATATATTTATTAATTTCATTGAATTATTGACGTGTATGTTTGATTTATGTTAGTATCTGTGTGATTTAGCTTCTGGCTTGAGTCCGGCCGAAATTTTTGTAATCTCGTCTCATATTTCCTTTATAGCAGTAAGAACATCCGGAGGTACTCGTAATGTTGCTTGGTGGACCTCACCTGCGCCATTTTTTGCGGCTCGGCGAGTCTCGCGACTCTCGCGAGTGCTGCCACTGTTTTTGTCAACTTTCGCGGCGGTTCCCACAGACGCCGCTAAATATACCGTCGACGCCATTCTTTCCGTCTTAATCGCCATTCTTTCGAGTTGCGTGCACTTTTTCAACCATTCTTTTGTTTCTGTTTTTTCTGACAGTGACTACAGTTCGACACGCCGATCATTTGTCATCCCGGCTTTTGGCAGCGCCGTTTAAATTATTATGTCATCGTGTTTCGTCAAAACTCCGGAACAAAGTTGTATGTAAAATTTACTCTTCTTTACTTGAAGCGGTTACGTATGCACCTGCCGCGTTTGCAATATTATCCGCGATTTTATAGCCGACATCAATTCGCAAATTCAAAACTCTCGCACGAATTGCTCGAACGTACCGTAAGTTTATGCTCAAGGCGTTTATTCGCGTTTCGGCGCCAATCTCGGCGCCGGCGGCCTTTATTTGTAAATGTTCTTATGAGAGCCGGCGTCAGCGCGACGCGGGATCGTTATCTTATCGGCGCCGACGCCGCGACGCTGCCACACCGACAAACATCGCCCGCTAATCCCGATACAAAAATCGGTGTCCATTACTCAGGCAATTAGCTCGACGTTATCGTCTCGTAACCACCATTTACAAGTAATTCCGTGCCCACACGCCATTTCACCTGGCCATTACAACAGCCAAAATTTAATGATGTCGTCTAGATATAACCGTATAAGAATCCATCTGTTAGCGACGCGTCGATGGCGGCATGGCCGATATTTATTTAGCCATAATTGCTTGTCGGCTGACTGGCGCCGGCGCCAGTCGCGCCGCGCAGCCGCCCGTGCGGGGGCGCGCGGGGCGCGGGGGGCGGCGCGGCGGCCGCCGGAGGGGCGCGCGGCGCAGGTACGCTCACCACACTGCGTAAGCTCAACTCGATTTTCGTGATTGGGTTTTTTTCGATTGTCTGATGTTTTGGGTTTTGTTGTATTTGTGAATGGCTGTCTTATTATCGGCGTTTCAACGTTGTTTACGACTCTTTTATGCGGAAGTTTGGCCGTGTAATCTTTAGGCTTTGGTATGAAAATAGTGACGGTTTTGACGTTTGCCATTTGAATGTTTAGATACACCCATTGAGCGAGGCCCATTGACAGCCGTCTGAGCGGAACCGGTTGCTCCCGTGCTTGCGAAACTGGAAAAATTATCGTGTTTATTAGCAAAGCAATCAGAGGGGCCCTGAGACACTCGTCAAACCAACAAACCTGTCACTAAATCAAGCTAGAACGAATCTTATGAGGGAAACCATTGGGTCCCCGACGAAGTAAGCGTTATGCCGTTTGGTCTACGTGACGCTCCCGAGCCAACATTGTGTGATTCAATCCTTTATACTTTCTCTTGTTAGCTTATAAAGTTAGTAGGTACTGGACACGACACTCTGTTTATAGATTACCTAATATATATATGGCTGTGTATATCATGCATAATTATGAGTAGACGAGAATAATAGGGAGCATCCTTCCGTTTTGTATTACGATTGTCTTAAATGTAAATCTACAATTATACAAATTGCATAATTCAAACTGAAGAACGGACTCTGGCTGCTACAAGACAGATTTCATAGGTTTGTTTTAGTTGATATGCAAGAATTCGCACATTAAATATAGCATATTTGTCTTACGATTAGATTCCACGATCACGCTCTCAGTTCTCACCCACTACCAAATTCACAAGAAAATTGTGTCGAAACAAAATTTCTGCTCATTTAGTGTTTAACTAATGAGTGTTAATTAATTCTTCTAAAGAACCGCCGAGACGTAAACGATCTCAGTCGACCAATGTAGACTCTAATTAACTATAATTAGTAATTCATCTCTACGTGAAACGGGCTTAGTTTGATATAAAAATTCAATGGATTCTGGAATGGCGGTTTTATTCCAAAAATGGACATATATTGACCTTTTTTCTGGCATCGTATGTCGTTTTACTGCATACGTGAGGAGAATTTCAATTGTCTCCATTAATGGAGCATTTGGCTATACTTTACCTCATTTTGCGATTAAATCGGTTCATTAATTTCTAATAGAGTTTATACGGCTTGTTCATGTTAAACTTTGGTATTTATAAAACACTATAAATGCTATAAAGTTACACGTGTCACTACTATCAATGTGGCATGTGATTGACATGATACAAATTGGAGATGTCAAAGGGACGATGAAAACGCACTGTCAGACATACCAGGGACAGTTGGCTTCTAATGAGTTCGATGTTCAGGCCCTCAAGTCTTAGTGTCTCTACGAGCCCAACTGTACTTACATGTTGTTTACATCTAAGATCCAAAATAGCTTAACCTTTATCTTAACATGGCGGCGAATTCCTTTTCCGTATGCGTGCATGTTTCCGGTGTAGTAGCCGACAAGGTCTCACGCACGTCATACATTCTACATTCTATCGTTTCAAGTCAACGATCCCTGTGAATTTTGGACTCGGACCAGATGTAATATTTCAGTTAGTGCACGCACGTAATATCTGGCTGGAAATCAAAGTGCGATTCTAGATGGGCCGCGTGACATTTTTGATTTACGGCTTCATTCTGCTGCAAAATTGTTTCTGACTTTAATTATGCAGTTTATTTTGTTTATTCTTGTCTGTGTGATACAGTAGCGAGCGAGTAGGTAACTAAATACAGATTTTGACAATGAGTTAAATTAACTATTCCCCGTTACCAAAGTTGACCTAAAGTTGTCTATTTTTTTGTGGATTTCCTAAAGAATTCTTCAATTAGTAGTTTAGTAACCTACCCAAACATAGCAGGTTGGGTTTGTTTTTAGATAAAACAAAATTAGAACTTTGCAAACATGTATAATGCATTCCATGAGATACTGATTCATATTAAATTTGTACATTCCGGAATGATAAACGTCTTACCAATATGAAATTAGAATTTCTAGACTCAACTAAACTCGCAACTGGCCTCTACCAACGGATCTGTGGCACTCAAAATCAGCATTAGAACATCATTAAAGTCTGGATGGCTGGATATGCATCACCTAGGCTAGACGCAGCTGCCCGGCAGGTGGCAGCACGTAGGCGGCGGCGCCGGCGCCACCATACCGCGTATAATTCGGGCCGGTTATTTCGGGCGATTCACACGCGTTCGTTTTTTGAATTTTAGAAGCTTTAGGATTGTTTAATTTACCGTGCTGTTTTCAACTTTTTTCGATTGTTAACTCCTTCACGGTTCGGTTAGTAACTGCTACCTTTTGGGAGTCTCACTCTTTCAGTATTATCGTCGTTTTATGTTATGTTTGACTCTTTTTCCGGCTATCAGTCAATATGTTTCATAGAATCGTTGATTTTTATTTATTTTTCACGCTTTCTGACAGTTCATCATCCATTTGTCCTAGAGATATGTTTGGTTGGTTTACAATTTATACAGGTGTTTAAAATTATTGATTCACTCAACATTCTATAATATATTTGTTCTTTTTCTATCGCGATCGATCGCATCAAAAATGGACTGGAATTAACCAGCCCATTTTTGCAGAAAAAGATACTTGAAACAAAATTCCTCTCCTGAAAACTACAAATAACTTCTGGGCATAGAAATTTTTAAATTAAGTTCGATGGGGAAAATTTATTCGAAAGTTGAAAATGAGAATTATAAGCTGTTCCTGTTATGTGTCCTTGAGACGATGCCCGCACGAGTCGCCAGAATATTTAGCTCGCCGCGCTGATTTATTGCATTTCAAATTGGATTTATTATTTGTTTATTTTGTATACCGATTTTAATTTGCGTCTCCTCTATGATATTAACAGACAATTATCATCGGCTGTAATTTTGATTAAACGTTTATTTTCAGTTATTTTCAGTTTGGAGATAAAATAGTTGACTTATCAAATGGTTATATCAATTGGCTAATTAAAGTTTATTTTAACTCGTAATTCAAAATAATTCTATTTCGTAATGCAGCTGTTCACGTTTAAGGATGATTTAATGGCAGATTTGTTAGTATTAGTACTATATTCTTGCGATAGCATGACATGCCACTACTCATAACGTGATATCTTTTAATTTTTTAGCCTTTTTAGTTAAACGTACCGCTTTATCGTCTACGTTTAATTCCTCTTAAATGTCGCTTTTCTTACATTATTAGGTTTACGAAATATATTCTGCAGTTATTTCATCGATAAACATTGTTTTATCTAATAACTTTCATGGAGTCTAAGTCAAACATTTTTTGTGGGACTTTGGTCTCCGCTGCTGGCCAAGAAAACTTTTCCGCCAACCTGCCCTATTGAGTTCCAGGTCTCTCTACATCTCCCTTTTGGTTTGTCCCTGCTCCGATGGATCCTGAATTATATTAATACTCCTATGTCCGTATCTGAGTAAACACAAAACTTTGCCATTATAACACAAACGTTCCTTTCCATCGATAAAGCAATCAATAGGGAGTCTAGATTGACCGGAGCCAGTTACCAGCGAAGGACATGCCGATGCCGGTATTTATTGCTATAGATTGAATGCTCAGATTAATTACACATGCCGTACTGACAATTATCTGACTATATCTAGACTTTATGTTCGTAGCAATAAAGCTCAATCATGACCTGTTGACAGTGTTGACGATGGAACCGGCCACCGGTCTCTCATCAGCCAGCATTCCGATGCCCGCCTATCTGATTTAAACTCTATCAAAATTTAAACAGAACTTATTCTTCATTGAGTGATTTCTTCAATAATTGAAACACGATATATCACAGCCGCACAATGCAATTTGAACCTTGAAGTAACGGTTTTAAATCCATTTGAAATCTGTTTAAGTTTAAAAGCGGAATGAGCAAATGATTTGTAATTAAGAAGTAAATGAAACTACGCTTTGTACGGCGCGCGCAAAGTTCTTTTCAGTAAGGTCGGTTTCTGTAGTTATGACGTAATAGTTTAAAGAGAAATTTCAGTCACGCCACTTTGTATTTATACATTACTATGTACTAAGCAACGTTATTAATTGATCGTTAATGGTCCTTATGTCTTTGGCTTTAGGTTGACGAATTGTCAGTTGGCGATCTCGTGGAGTACGATACCGCTTCAAAGACGTTTTGCTTCTAAGCTACGGCCTCGGTTATTGGTTGCACGAGCCTACAGATTCTAGGAGACCAGTTTAGTGCGACCCTGAGGTCTTAAAGTATACGTGTCAGAACATGTCTCCGCACGAAGACTAAAATTCTTAAGTTACTATCGTTAAATCTAGAAAACTCCGGGACAGAAAACCTGCATTCGAACGGTTTAAAGTCACCTCTCTCTGTGACGCTTATGTAGGAATTAACGAGTGTGATAGAGAGATCACGTCACACGTCCAAAGTGATACGCGGTAAAAGTTTTAGAAGTTTGTTTAGTAACCAATTTCAAAGATTTTTGTCTAAATTTGTATTTTAGAAGCCCTAGAATAATTTTACCTCTGTAAGCAATAGCAACAGCATACATATCTCCGCGTTAGAACTGATATTATTTATAACATGCGTTTAGGGTCATTTACTTCGTCTTTTTCTGCTTTCTGTGCGCTGAGTCACATTGTTTCGTTGTGTGTTTTGTATGCAACGCCAGGCGAGAATGCGAACTAGTTCTGTTTCTAAGAACCTCTTAAAACAACCAGGGATGCTGTTATTAGAGTAAAGAGATGGATACGTTATAGAGAATGAGAGCTATGAAACGACTCTGAATGTGATAATAATAAAATTTAGGTTTGTGTGCAAAATATTTTAACAAAACGAAAATGGCAACTTGACTGGAATGTATGACACAATAAGTATCTACCTACTTAGGCTTATACTCATGATCATTAAACAAAAAGTGTTACTGGCTAGTGGCCATTAACCTAATCGTTAGAAGAGAAAAGAACCCTGCAGCAAACATAGGGAAAAGGTGATTTCAGTTTTCAGTCAAATACTTGGTTATTGAAAGTATAAATCTAAGACAGTTCTGTTGTGGGTGACAAATAATCAAAAGACTTGAATCTATATTATCTTACTAAAACTGCATGCGTTTTGACTGAAATATTTTTTTCCCTTTGCAGCGCAGTTCTTTTTGATTTTCACGGAGCCTGTTTTGAAACCGAAGGGCATCTCTTTGAATTCAAATTTGTTTTGATAATTTGTATTCCTATCGATTATCAAAATGCTTTACCGCATGCAAACTGATGTTTTGTTTTTTGTTTCTTTTGGGTTCCGTTAGTAAAATTCCCGTGTGGTTTCGGGATCGTGGCTCCGAATGAGAAAAGACAAGATTATGCTTAAAAACATTTTCCTTGGGACCGGCAACTGAATAGCGAAAAAATAATCAGCATTTTCAAAAACCTTGGATGCGTCAGTTCAGTCTAAGAGTAGTTAATTAGTAACATTTTTACCGTCTCTTTTTGGTGTCACGGGAAAAACTTATTCAGTATGACCTTTTTGGATCACTATCGCAAATGCAGCCTGGATATACTGACAATGATTCAGCTAATTGAACCGAGACCCTTTAGAGTCCCATAATTTTAACAGACTCAACATAGCTCAGTACTGCGAAGGCTAATGCTAGGATTATTTCCTTGGATTATTTCTATGGTATCTACCTATCTATTTATTATTATTACCTCTTAATGCGTCCATTGCATGAGTACCTAATAGGAGAGGCCTACATCCAGCAGTGGACTGTGATAGGCTGATGATGCAATGTGTGTAAGAATCAAAGATATGCGGAACCCAATTCACCGGCGACACGTATCCGGTGGCGCCAAATTGGAAATCACCGATGCGTGCTCGGCGTCCAAAATCGGCCATTTTGGCACGTCGTCTTCAGGGAAATGTGCGCCGTGCAAAAACTTAATGTCGAGGTTCCGTCTGCGAAAATGAGGGTCCTCTTCTATAATTACACATTTGGAAAAAGTTGTTTTATACGATAATACTATAAATGTTGTGACTTGGTGACATTCCAAGGATACTAGTTTGATGTTTGTAATTCATGGGGGCCTGCTAACGGGCTCGGAAATTCGTCATAAATAATTCTTGTGTGATGCGTACAAATGTATAGGTACAATTCTTCAGTAGAAAATAACAGAAAATGTAAACGAATATGGCTGACTTTTCATAGCATAAGACGCCTATCGTTGAACACGTTCGGTCTCAAGTCAAGGTAAAAAGTGCCAGATTATGAAATAAAGCTAGTTTTTAGGTTAGTTTACATTTTCTTGTCTTTTCTACTGACGATATATAGAGTCGTTAATTATTTCAGACGAGACGGTTTCATTCAATTATATAAAAAAGCATATTATATATGTCCTATTCGATACCAATCAGAAAATGATAAGCGCAGTATAATAGTCGTTTTTACGATGCAACGTAACAAAAACACAAAAAATATCCGTGATTACACCCCCAAACTTTCTGTAATTCAACTTTAACAACCGAAATTACTTCGAAAATGACAGTTCCCAGCGCGGCTATAAAATTGTCTTTACTAGGTCAAAATATAGGTTCGTCGAGGATCAAGGTTCGGTTCCCGGCGGGTAATTACGGTCGGATCCTACCTGCGCCGGCGCACGGCATGTTTGTTTAACGTTTTTCTTTTTTCACGTAACGCGGTTGGTCGGACTGGTCCGGCGGGTTCGAAATTAGAACTTTTATTGTTTTTAAAACTGATTGATCATGTTTTGCATAATCTTGTTTGGGTTTTTGCTTGTTCTTTGGGTCTTCAGGCTGGGAGTCGAAATTGTGTTTTTTTAATCGAATAGATTCCAGGAGACCTATTTCGCCCTTTTGGTAGAGATTGATGCATTGATTGTCGATAGCGTTTTAATTTAAATCGTTGTTAGATCGTTTCGATATTTTAAGAATTTCGTAGTTTTCAGCATGATATACTTTTTGGTGAAACATGGTTCACAGTATCTATAAAATAAAAAATATAGCTCTATCCTTATTGGACTGATGATCTGTGATAAGGATGTGATAATATTTTTAACTAACGGATACTTAGGATTGAAAAATTAGATAAATTAGTTACAGAAATCTGAGCAATATTCTTAAAAAGTAGTTTTTAAAACAGGATGTGTCTAGTCCCAACTACATTCATATGACTATCTTGAAACAATTAATTTAATGAATGTATGTATTGATATATCGATGTATATAGCTATAATGTTGTTTGTTTGTTACAGAAACCCCTCCCCCGCCATACACGCCGTACGCGATGGATGACGTTAAAAGTAAGGGTAAGTTTACTTAGCTATTAAATACATGAAGTTATGTAATACGAATGGTTTAGATATTACATGGTCGATGAAATGGGGACCAATTTCTTGACTAACACAAACACAGGTTGGTATAAAATAATTGTCGAAAGCTTCGAATTGAAATTGTATAGTCTTACTGAAAGTAACACTCTTACATTGAACTTTATTCGTTTTTAAATTAGGTTTACTATTAGTAAAGTGGTGACAGTAGAAATAATTCAAATATATACCTATGACGCTTAGTATCACTATATACCTATGAAATACTAGGCTCTCGGTAATTTATCTATGTATAAGTACTAAAATTAACTGAAAATATTAAGTACTTATAAAACTTGGTATGCCGTAAATTTCCTCACACTTTTATACCTTATGTCGTTGATGTAAGGTGGAAAAGTGAAATCATAATTTTGCCCTCGACTGTACGAGTACAGTGTACTCACGCTCATGATATTTTTGATTTTTTTGATAGAAGTTATTTTTCAGTTTCTTTATACATATAACAAAAAATATGTAATAAGTAAAATTGAGACCTATATAAATCTCCATCGAAATCGAAACCATCACACCATAGTTTTAAATGTAGTAGATTCGTTGAATTAAACGATAGAAGCGCAGCGTACCTAACAGTCAGACTTTTAAATCTTTTATATCTTTCTCTTTCATTATGTCCCTTTGTTTCAATCAATAAACAATATCCTATGGAATTTGACGATTATCATTCTTCCTGTGCCATATCCGTTCATAAATCACAAACTCCCGTTCCCACGTATCCATTGTCGACCAACGATTGACACGTCCCTACTCCCTAGCGTTCGCCGAGTTGATTAAAAACAAATATATCTGCCGCAGCGTGGTGCCTAAAAACGCCACTTGATGTTTACCGGGGCAGTACACATTAATAATGTAGTTTAAAGATGGCGGCTCGCTGGAATGCGCGCTAGGGATGTGCAGGAGTCGATTTTGGTGCGTGTTTTACTAAACTTCTTACCACACTGGCTAGTAGAGTCGTATCGTAACTCAAATACAAATTCATAAATACATAATAATCTTAATAATTTCAATTTCTTGCAACTTTTTTAAAATGAGTTAAGTTAATTTATGAACGTATTGTGAAAACACAAATCAAATTATTTATTAACTAAATATTTTGATTTTGTACTTTTTATTTTTCCCCAGTAGTCACACTACTTAATACTACATAAATTATAAATATTAGATGTCATATACCAAAGTAAAACGACCAAGATCACCTAATGTAGCTGAGTACGTGGATTCGATCCCCACCTCGGACATTAGGCGATCTTGGTCGTTTTTCTTTGGTATATGACATCTAATATTTATAATTTAATTTATGAATTTAGAATAGTTTTATTTAATCCCTTTAAATAAATTTTGCGTTTCTTCCTTCCAATTATTTCTAAATCCGAATCGAATGTTTAGTTGGCTTAACTGGATGGTATAAAATAGAGGACAGATTTGATGTAGTCTTCTGGAAAGCAAGTACCTGAGCT